>CAKKXW010000004.1:67885170-67896678 GCA_920937365.1 Sphaerophoria rueppellii | reverse complement strand
AAGGTGACGCTACAGTCCGTTGTAGACTTGGGCCTCAATCAACAGTCTCCGCCAGCTAGCTCGGTCCTTAGCTAGTCGTCTCCAGTTTTGCACTCCAAGTTGATTGAGGTCCTCTTCCACTTGAGTGCGCCACCTGAGTCGCGGTCTTCCTCTCCTCCTACGTCATCCGGGAATAGTGTCGACGGCTTTCCGGGCCGGAGCATTGGTGTCCATCCGCTCTAAATGACCGAGCCATCTGAGTCTCAAGGCTAGGTCCATGTCGTTGTACAACCCGTAAAGTTCGCTGTTATATCTTCTTCGCCATTCCCCTTCAATGCACACGGGGCCAAAGATGACCCGAAGAACTTTCCTCTCATCCAATTTTGTCAAGGTCCATGCTTCTGCACCGCACAGCAGAACTGGGATGATGGGTGTGTTGTACAGTTTTACCTTAGTTGCTCGAGAGAGGGCTTTTCCACTCAATTGCTTCTCATGACATGACATCGCCTGACAGTGCATCGCCTTGTCTGAATCTTTTTTTGACGTCGAAAGATTCCGTAAGCTCGTTGCCAGCCTTGAGTGAGTTTTCCATCGTCATTTTGCACAAGCCAACGAGCTTGGCAGATATGCCAAAACTAGACATAGCTTTGTACATTTCGTCTCTGTAGATGCTGTCATACGTGGCCTTAAAATCGATGAAAAGCTGGTGGGTATCGATTTGGAGTTCATAGGTCTTTTCCAGGATCTGCCGCAACGTGAAAATTTGGTCGATGGTTGACTTTCCTGGCCTGAAGCCACATCGATAAGGACCAATCAGATTGTTGAAGAAAGGATTCAGACGTTCACATATTACGGCAGAGAGGATCTTGTAGGCGATGTTTAGTTTCTAAACAACGCTTTTTAATTATTTGATCACTCGTTGAATTTTGTAAATTTGGAAAGAAATTAATTGTAATAATTTTATTAAAAGAAAGGGAAATCTTTCACTTTGATTTTATGTAATTTTTATCTTTTTTTTTAATTATTTATGTGTAATCTTTTTTTTTTTTGTAGAATCTCTCACAACAACCGCTCTCGGAATCACTGGTAATGTACCAGCCTCTTTTGTCAATCACCTATGGGTTTTTCTTTTCTAAAACTCTGGGCAAGACCTTAAGCATTTCGTGCTTGAAAAATATAATGTCCGTTTTGCTGGGTTTGATGGCCGATCAAAAACTAAATAACGGCGATGATGGACAGTATACGAAAGTGATGAATGGAATTTGTCTTAAAATTCTCGATAAGACAAATTTCACAAATTTGAATTGGTAATAATTGAACTTCATTCAAATATCTAACATTATTGATGCCTTTTTTTTTATTAGTGCTCTTATACGACTCCTAAAAGAAACCTGTCCCAGTGCTGGCCTTCCAAAATTCACAGATCTCCTAATGAAATGCATATGGCGAAATGTCAAAACAATGCCAGAACGATCTAATGAATTAGATTATGATGCAGTGTTATACGAAGTGCACGACTTTATGTTGGCCTTACCAAGTACATGGTGGCAAACAAGGCCCTCAGATACACCGTTGAGGACGGTGAAGACAATTATCCATAATATGGCTAAAATCAAAGGCAATGCCATTGTACAGCACTTGAGTAAGATCCCATCACATTCTGAACTGCATGCATACCTAATAAAAATCTTAAAGGTAAGTTCGTCAATGAAGCATTTGAAGCTGTTTTTGTTTTCTAAATTGTATATTTTTCTCATAAGAACCTTCAGAAAGATGGCAATATACCAGGTGCATCACCACAGCGCTCTTCATCGGCCAAAGATTTGCAAGCCAAGCGAATTTCTAATCATGCTCACGAGGCAATGTCGCAAATTTTCAAGTTAATTTCTGATAAAGAAACTAGTCAGCAGGGACTGAGAAAACTTTATGATTTTAAGGTTAGGTGTTCTATTTTATTAAATGCTAGGATATTTTATATAATTTTGTAATTTTCAGGTCAAGAATCCAGAAATCGATGTTGTGACGTTTTTGAAAGGGGCTAGTCCCAGTTTCCAAAAATACATTGAAGATGGACTAATTGAAATCGAGCGAACACAAGGACAAGCTCAAATAACTACGAATGGTGACAATAAATTTGGTAAGTCCTTATTTCTATCCCTTTGGTAGTCAATAATCACTATTCATTTATTCCTTACCTTAAACCTGAGATATTGCAGCCTTCCATCGAGATCGCATGCAATCTCCAGTCACCAAAACTAAGCGCTCTGCAATCCGCAGTCACTTGGTCTTTGTACCGTAGGTTCGGTCTTCCTTGCCATCTCGAACCTGGGGGTGGGATGAGAAGACTTTCTTAGCTGGAGCGTTGTTGTCCATTCGCTCGAGTCAATGTTGTCGTCATTTCTTGGCCTTCTGCACTATATCCACATCTTGGTACAGCTCGTACAGTTCTTGGTTGAACCTTCTTCTCCATTCGCCATCGTCGCATACGGGACCGAAAATCCGTCCAAGAATTTTTCTCTCGAAAGTGCCCAGTATCAAGTCCCCGAGCCGATAAATTTGATCCGGTTTGGGGCTGCTGCACAAATAGGAGGAAGCAGCAGCTATGGTGGTATCCTATTAGGATACATAGGGTGGGAAATCCTCCGAGGGTCCCTAAAATCTAGACCCTCCCCTTCGACAACACGCCCTTCCCCTCTTCATAACTTCGGGTCCCCGGAACTTTTCAGAACCCTTTTGTCTTTTTTACTTATCGTCCAGCACTCGGCGCCGTAGAGTAGGACTGGTAAAATCAAATTTTTATATAGGAGACACTTTGTCTTTCGAGTGAGGAGTTTTGAACCCAGTTGTTTTGACAAACCGAAGCAGCAGCGGTTCGCTAGGGTAATTCTTCTTCGGATCTCCACTAAAGTGTTGTTTGTGAGATTGATGTTTGTTCCAAGGTAGGTGAACTCCTAAACTACATCGAAATTGCTGCTACCAACAGTGACGTTTTATGTCCTAGGTGGTGAACAGATGTTGCTTTGTTTGTCCTCATTCACTTCAAGACCAACGAGTTTCGCCTATTCTTCAATCGCTGTGAAGGCCTAAAGCACAGCTCTCTTGGATCGACCGATGATCGTCGTCGTCGTCCGCATAGCCAAGGAGCTGGGTGGACTTGTTGAAGATAGTGTTTTCCATGCTCACACCTGCCTTGCGCACTATCTGCGCATCGATGATTTTGTTGAGATCTTTCGTCACTATTGTGGTGACTTCTTTGAGTTTCTTGAAATCGTATTTCTTCTGTGGCGTGACATCATTCAAAGCGATCGACATCAAATTGCCGACAGCAATCTTCGTGCAATCCGGGACATTTGTGAGGACTCATGACCCACCAATCTTCGTCGGCTGCGACACGTTTCATGAACAAATCAGGAATCCACACGACATAGAAGAAATCACGTGCGCGAGTTTCCTCTTTTCCGGTGTTCTTCTTCAAGGCAGGAAACTCAAAAATGTCCGAAAGCCAGGGTTCTAGATAGATGGCGAATGCTACTGGTCGCTTGCCACCTTCTTGATTGACGTACCGAGCAATGTTGTAGAAGACTCTCAACAAAGGAACAAGTCCACTTGAAGTTCCATTCGTGCCTCTCATTTCCTTTATGGTCGCGCTACAGTCCAGATCCGACCAGGGCCTCACCCAACAAACTTCTCCAGCCAGCTCGGTCCCTGGCTAGCTATCTACATTTTCGCACGCCAAGTTGGTTCAGGTCCTCTACCACCTGTGTGCTCCACCGGAGTCGCGGTCTTCCTCTTCTGCGACGTCCTTTCGGGTTGGATTGGAAGACTCTACGAGCCGGAACATTATTTTCCATTCGCTCAACATGACCCAACCATCTAAGTCGTTAGACCTTTACTTTTCTGGCTAGGTCAGTGTCGCTGTACAGCTCGTACAGTTCTTGGTTGAATCTTCGTCTCCATTCTCCATTAATGCAGACAGGACCAAAAATCACTCGAAGAATTTTTCTCTTAAAGCAGCCCAAAGCGTTTTCATCAGATGTTGTCATGGTCCATGTCTCTGCACCATACATGAGGACCGGGATGATGAGGGTTTTGTAAAGTGTCACTTTAGTTGCTCGGGAAAGGACTTTACTACTCAATTGCCTTCTAAGTCCAAAGAAGCAGCGATTGGCAAGAGTGATTCTTCGTTTGATTTCAGCGCTGGTGTTGTTGTCTGAGTTAATAGCGGATCCCAGGTAGACAAAGTCCTTAACTACCTCGAAGTTAAATCTGTCTATGTTGACGTTTGCTCCAAGACGTCGATGTTGGTAGTCCTTTCTTGTCGACAGCATTAACTTGGTCTTGCCCTCGTTAACCGCTAGACCCATCTTCTTGGCCTCCGTCTCAAGGCTCACAAACGCTCCATTGACATCACGCTGTGTTCTTCCAATTATATCAATGGCGTCTACGTATCCTAGTACCTGGACGGTCTTTTGAAAGATTGTGCCTCTGGTGTTGACGTTGGACATTTGCACAATCTTTTCAAGAATGATGTTGAAGAAATCGCATGACAACGCATCGCCTTGTCTAAAACCTTTTTTGACATCAAAAGCGTCCGTTAGGTTTTTTCCGACCATGATGGAACAGCGTGAGTTTTCCATTGTCATCTTACACAGACGGATGAGTTTTTCTGGGATGCCAAAACTAGACATTGCTCTATATAGTTGGTCTCTATAGACCCTGTCATATGCGGCCTTGAAATCGATGAAAAGGTGGTAGGTATCGATTTGAAGTTCCTGGGTCTTCTCCAAGATCTGCTGTAGGGTGAATATTTGATCGATGGTAGACTTTCCGGGTCTGAAGCCACACTGATAAGGACCTACTAGGTTGTTGACGAAGGGCTTCAAACGTTCACACAGCACGGCAGACAAGATCTTATAGGCGCTGTTAAGGAGACTTATACCTCTGTAGTTGGTGCAGTTCAGGGGATCTCCTTTTTTGAGGATCGGGCATACGGTGCTGAGGTTCCATTCATCGGGCATGCTTTCCTCCGACCAAATTTTGCAGATGAGCTGGTGCATGCTCCTAACCAAATCATCTCCAGCTGCTTTGTACAGTTCGGCGGCTAGCCCGTCTGCTCCAGCGGTTTTGTTCGACTTTAGTTTAGATATCGCTATCTTCACTTCGTCCATGTCGGGTGGGTGGAATTGTTGGCCTTCTGCGCCAAAATTGAATGGTTCTGTGTTGCTGACGGTGTTTTGGTCGTCATCGCCATTATACAGCTTGGAAAAGTGGTCTTTCCATATCCTCAGCACTGACTGCGGTTCTACTACGATGTTCCCATGATGGTCCCTACAGGCTTCAGTTCGGGGTGTATAAGCCCTGGAGGTTTGTTTCACCTTTTTGTAGAACTTTCGAACCTCGTTTCTGTTGTGACATCCCTCCATCTCCTCGATCGCGCGCTTCTCATGCTCCCTTTTTTTCTTTCTGAGAAGTTTAAGCTTCTTTCCCCTTTTCTGCTCGTAGAACTCACGAGCTGCTCGTGCCGGCAATAAAAAAACAAATATAAATAATTTAATTTGCTTATTATTTTCCATACTGACAATCTGAAATGACACACACTGTCAGCAGTGTCAATTTTGTGTCAATGTAAGTATTGCCAAATAGCAATTATTTGGAAAATTTAGTTTTTCAATAATTATGGCTGCAATGAAACTAGGCAGAACATTTTGAAATAGAGACATCAGGCAACGCTGTTTTGCATGCAGAATCTGCTCCCATAAGAACCTGTTTTGAGCTTTAGTGCTTTTGAACACAACGAAATAATAAATCCAGCGTAAAAGTTTCAAAACAATTTTTTTAAACACAAACGAAACCAACACTTGTTTTTCAATCCTAAAATCCCATCAATCCACCGCAACAAAAGAATTATCAATATGCATAAACCAATATACAATAACCAATTTAATGAAAAAAAAAAACAAAAATTAGAATCAAATTTCCATCAAGCATCGAATGGCAGTAATTTTGGAATGAGCGTAGGCGGAGATAAGGCTGACCCAGACTTTTGGATGGACCGATTGAATCACCTTAGAGCCAAAGCAAACCTTGGACCTCATCGTAGTGCCGAATTGGGTGGACATCATATGCTGGACAATAAAGTTGCCGATGAGAATTTAAATCTAAATCAACTATCTCAAAAAGTATCCCTCATTCGAAAAGAAGTAAGTTTTTTTTTTGTATTCTAACGCCTCACAAAAGAAAATTGATAATCTTACATATTGTTTTTTTTTTTTTTCGTCAAGAAACCTGAACTTTCTCCAAATCGCCTGCAACACATTCAAGCTAAATTAGCTCAAATAAAGCAGCAACGACAAAGTTAAGTCTTGAAACATCTTAAAACATAACCAAAAGATGTTTGAAAGGAATCGGCGTAGAAATTAATTTAAGTCCTCAAATAAGCCCAAGAGAATAGTACATGCTTATTATATTTATTATGAATGATACAGGAAAACAAAAACAAAAACAAAAAAAAAAAACATAAAGGAGAAATTACCTTAATTGCTGATATTTAAAAAAAACTAAATTATATTTGTTTTGTTTACAAACACAAATCCTTCAACGTTATAAACAAAACTAATATAATATCGAAGTTCCGTTACCCATTCATGTATTTGTTTTTAAATTAAATTTCTTAATTTTAAATTACGTTTTAAATATTTATATACAACAGTTGGTTAAAAATTATTAAAAAACACTGCATACTTTTATGTGCTTATATTTCTGTTGAAAACCTAATTATTAACACACGACAATGTTGAGGAGTAACGCATCCATCCATCTCTATTTAAATAACAAAAAAGGGAAATACCAAATTCACTAAATAAAACACATTAATACTTTCGAAGTACATAGGTACTACTCGTATTTGTTAATTTTGTTGCGAGTTAAATAAAAAAAAATGTTTTACTCTGTTTCCTTTGGAACACTTTAATTTATAAAAAAGAAAACTAAACTTAAAATTCCAATTATGTTATTTATTAATTATAACTATTCTTAAAACGCATCTTTCTTTAATTAATAACAAAAAGAAAGAACTATCATAATCAATATCATAGAAATAAATTCATTCACACACACACACACAAAAAAAACTTAGTCTAACAAATATTTTGTTTTTTTCATTAAAACTGCTCAATTTCATTGAGCTCGATTGAAGTTAATTTTATAATGAGACCGAATATTTTAGATAAATGAATGCTATCTCTCTCACTCTCTGTTTATCTCGTAGTTATAATACGTATACATACATTTTGTACTATTTTTATTATTTTGTTGTTAAGGTTCTATTTCTTTCTTTTTGTTTTGCGCTCATTTATCCCTTACTTTACTAAATATAAATAATAAAAAAAAATTATTAAAATATTAAACAGCTTCTTGTGTTGTTAGTTGTAAATTTTTATATCGTCAAGTTCTTAGTGTATCCGTCCGTTTCCGAGGCCTGTTGTTGCTTCGCAACTCGATTCTTTTCTACGTGGTCGGGAAGTCACCCCGACGCACAACCCCCAACCTGGAGTACCAGGCACTTGATGTAACTCCAAGTACAAGAGCCGGAAAAAACCGCTCCTTTTACGGCCTGGGCTTCAAATAAGTCGAAGAAGCCCGTAAAGGTGTTCACCAAGTAGTTCGGCCTAACTGGAACTGGAGACGCCATCGTTGAATCTAAAGAAGAAATTCATTCTCTGCCTTGGTGGGAACACTCCTTCGTTGTGGGGTTATTAGTAGTAACAGCCTACTCCGCTTCGACCTGGCGACCATGGGAGGCTCTTGTGCGAAAACAAGTTTCGCGATCGCATAGCTCTAAGCTTCATAGCAGTAGTTACCGTAAGCCACGTCAAGGCTTACCCCATGGAGATAGCATCAGAAGCGTCAGATCGAGGATGTTAAGAGTGCCAACAGCAGGAAGTTCAGAGGTTTTACCGAAAGGTTAAACAGCTGGCTCAAGGTCATCGAGCAAGAACCGATGCCTGCAGAGATAAACAAGAGAACATCATAGTAGAATCGCAGTCAATGCTGGGGGTTTGGAAAGACCACTTCTGTAGATTGTATAACGACGACGACGAACAAAACTCCGCCGTCAGACAGGAGCCTTTCATCGGACACGATGTTAGCCAACAATTCCGTGAACCCAACCTAGGCTGAAATCCAACAAAGGCGCTGGAGCAGATGGACTAGCTGCTGAACAACTCAGCAGGCGACAAGCTAGATAGGAGTATGCACTAAATCATCTGTCAGATATGGTCAGAGGAATGCATGCCCGATGAATGGAACCTCAGCATTGTTTGCCCGATCCTGAAAAAGGGAGATCCTCTAAACTGCGCCAACTACAGAGGAATCAGTCTTCTTAACATCGCCTACAAGATCCTCTCTGCTGTAATATGTGAACGTCTGAAGCCTTTCGTAAACAATCTCATTGGTCCCTATCAATGTGGCTTCGGGCCAGGAAAGTCAACCATCGACCAAATTTTCACGTTGCGGCAGATCCTGGAAAAGACCCATGAACTCCAAATCGATACCTACCACCTTTTCATCGATTTTAGGGCCGCGTATGACAGCATCTACAGAGACGAACTTTATAAACCTATATCTAGTTTTAGCATCCCTGCCAAGAACTCACGCTGCTCCATCAAGGTTGGCAACGAGCTTACGTAATCTTTCGACGTCAAAGAAGGATTCAGACAAGGCGATGCACTGTCAAGCGATTTCTTTAACGTCGTTCTTGAGAAGATAGTGCAGAACTCTAACGTCAACACCAGAGGTACTATCTTCCAAAAATCTGTTCAATTTCTCGCCGATGATATTGATATAATGGGAAGAACACAGCGTGATGTCAATGGCGCCTTTGTGAGAATTGAGACAGAAGCGGCAAAAATGGGTTTAGCGGTAAATGAGGGAAAAACGAAGTATATGCTGTCTTCGAGAAAGGACACCCAACACCGACGGCTCGGGCAGAACGTCACAATAGACACATACAACTTCGAGGTAGTAGAGGAGTTTGTCTACCTAGGTTCCGCTATAAACACGGGCAATAACACCAGCGCCGAGATCAGACGGAGAATAAGTCTTGCTAATCGCTGTTTCTTTGGGCTTAGAAAGCAATTGAGTGGAAAAGCCCTCTCTCGAGCAACTAAGGTAAAACTGTACAACACACTCATCATCCCAGTCCTGCTGTACGATGCAGAAGTATGGACCTTGACAAAAACGGATGAAAGTGCCTAAGGCTGTTTCGAGAGGAAAGTTCTTCGGGTCATCTTTGGTCCCATTTGCATTAAAGGGTAATAGCGAAGAAGATATAACAGCGAACTTTACGGGTTGTACAACGACATGGATCTAGCCAGAAGGGTCAAGGTCCAGAGGCGAAGATCGCTCGGTCATTTTAAGCGGATGGACACCAATGCTCCGACCCGGAAACCCTTCGACACTATTCCCGAGGGACGTAGGAAGAGAGGAAGACCGAGACTCAAACCGCAAAACTGGAGACGACTAGATAAGGACCGAGCTAGCTGGTGGAGACTGTTGATTGAGGCCCAAGTCCACAACGGACTAAATCTCCACCTTTAGTAAGTAAGTAAGTCGAAATCTTGGCAGAAAGTCAGAAATTGGGTGGTTAACTCATAAAAACCGTTGGGAATGATTGAGCACTGAAACCATCAACAACACATTAGGTTTGTTCGATGTAATCTGCTGGTCATACTGGAACGGAGCTGTCAAAAATGCTGAAACATTTCTCTGGGTTTGGTTTTCACATCGAACACGTAAGAAGTGCTTCTCTTTGTTGTATAGCAACAGCTGATTCGAACAGCTCCGAAACCCTCGCCCCAAAAAAACTTGGGACGATTCAGGGCGTCCCACACAAGGCAAAACGGCCTGATTACGGCGACAAAATTATTTTCATCTTTATTTCGTCCGAATAATGCTTTCTTAATATTTCTGAACTATTTCAACAAGAAAACCGTTAGGAATTGCCCAAAAATGCACATTACCTTTTTAAGAACGATAATCTATATAACAAAATGCTACTATTACAATGTTTTTAACCCAACTGCTCCAAAACGGCTTGACCGGTTGTTATGAAATTTATTTGGTATATTTAGTTAGACATTAAAATTGTGTTTTTGATACTCTGTTATTATGTTGGACTTTTTTTCCTTGAATTTTGTATTTTTTTTATTTTGTTGCAGTTGCCTTGACTTCCTGCAAGTAAAAATTAATAACTCTAAAACGTGCAATTTTGAGCAGTTTAAATTTATAGCCTAGTAAGAATAAATATTGGGCTATCGTTTAATGAAATAATTAAGGTGGAACAAAGTGGAACATTTTTTAAAACCCTTGTGAAATCGAATAAGAATAAAAAAAACACACTTTTTGGGATGAATGAGTCCCTAATGTTTTTTCTTCTAAAATAATTTTTTTTTTAAAGGGTTTAATATTTCTAAATAAAGTACTTAACATGTTGTAAAGAGTCCATGATGAAAAAAAAATTAGTTTTAAGTAAACGGCTGCTTAAACAAACAACCAACATATGCTTAATTTAGGGAGTTTTTAAGTGAAAATTTTATACACGGGAGCGAGAGTATTTACTAACGTTTTTTTTCAGTAGAATGCAATGTTTTTGAAAATCTTTTTATGATTCTCTATCTATTGGATATTTACGAACATTTTGGGACCAAAATTAACGTAATCAGACGAAAATATTTTTTTGGGTTTTGTCGCCGTAATCAGGCCATTTTGCCTTGTGTGCGTCCCCCCGGTGCGAGCACTGAATACACATCGAACACGGTGGAAATGCACTGGGGCGAAAAAAGAGAGACAGCGAACAGCTCAGTGCGAAATCAGAGCGACCTAGAGCGCACATCGAGCAAACCTATTTTCTTAAAATATATAAAAATTGAAATGAAATCGTTTTGACCTTTTTTGAGCTGATAGTGTATCGTTTTTTTATTTATATGAAATTTGTTCTTTATTCTTGAAATTCTGTTAAATTTGACTTCAACTTCGGATTCTAAAAAAACAAAGTTCTTCGAAATTACCTATTCTTTCCATCAAACACTTAATTTTCATTCATAACAATAACAAATTTATTCATTATAGGTACATTTTTTACTTCTTTACTCTAAGCAACAACCATTATTCCGGAAGCTCGTCCTTCAGTCGCATCTTTTGCACTTTAATTATTCACTTCATTGTGGTCTTGATCATCAGAACCAGTTTTATAACCTCCAAATCGTATAGAAACCATTGTTACCCGTATCGCAGCCTTAAACATAACCCTCGCCTTCATTTTAGCTAGCTTTTTCTTCCAATTTTCATCACGTGATGGTAGTCCATTCAAATAGTCAATCATTGCATCTTTTGTCGGATCGACAATTGCCAAAACCGACATACAACCATCGACAGTTCCTAAGACAAGACATTGTCCGTCCTTAGTACTCTTGATGGCTGTAAGTTCGGCCTGAAGTCTATAATTGGCAATCATTTCCGTGTCAATGGTTC
>CAKKXW010000004.1:67838831-67876424 GCA_920937365.1 Sphaerophoria rueppellii | reverse complement strand
CGCCCCTTAATTTTTGGCACATCTCAAATTACGTAGCTTTTGAGTTTCGACGGACCATAGCAACTTCGCTCTATATGGGGGGAACGGTGACAGGTACTGAACCGTGAACGTAGTTACTCTGGCTTGTAGAGCTTTAAGAGCCATACTCGTCGTGAATGGTGGAGAACACCTGGATCCAAGAGGCTTAAGTAAGTTACTGAAGCACCAGCCCAAAGATGGGAATTGTACTCGAGCTTTGGACGGATATAAGTCTAATAGATAATAGCAAGATCAGACGGGGAGAAAAATTTCTTGCACCGTCTTAAGAAACCCAAACATCTTGCGGCATTTTTGGCAACATCGCGTATGTGCTCGGTCCACAAGAGGTGGTAAGTGCTGCTCATACCGAGAATTTCGAGATGTTCGGTCTCATTGATGCAAGTGCCAAGTCATGGACAGTGGCAAGGGGGGTATATCTCGCTTCAACGATACCAGGCAGCTTTGAGTTTTCGATGCATTAAACTCTACACGGTTTTTAATTCCCCGCATTGTACAATGCTGTTTAAATCAGAGTTTAATGAGCATATCATATTTAGTCGTGGCAGTTCCACATTCGTAGGGGAGGGATGTGAGTCTGGGAACGAATATAAAGGGCTAAGGTTACTATCGTCAGCGAAAAAATGAATTGGATTAGAAGTTACAGAGAAGAGATCATTAATAAAAATTATAAAGAGGGTCGGAGACAAAACGGAGCCCTGGGGGACGCCAGCGTTTATTTTGTGGGTTTCAGACTTGAACTCGTCCAGTACAACTTGTATTGAACGGTTCGAAAGAATGTTTCTAATCCAACGAAGGAGAGATTCGTCGATACCGAAAGCACGCATTTTCGATAAAAAAGCAAGATGCCAAACTTTATCAAATGCCTTTGAAAAATCAAGTGCAACAATCTTACTTTCTCCAAAACGATGTAAAGATTTGTTCCACTGTTCGGTGAGATAAAACATCAAATCACCAGTAGACCTGTTGCTGCGAAAGCCGTACTGCCGGTCATTAAGAAGCTTTCGGTCTTCGAGATATTTCTTGAGCTGATAGGTTATCAGTGTTTCCATGACCTTAGAAAGAAGGGACGTAAGTGCAATCGGACGATAATTGGAGGGAGAAGAAGATTAGCCTTTTTTTAGAATAGGCTGGACTAATGCTGTTTTCAAACTGCTCGGAACCAGCCCAGAAGAATAGGATAGATGGAAAAACTTACGCAAGGGTGCCAGCGTGGAAGAACACCTCTTCAGAACAATAGCGGTGATACCATCCGGACCAGCGGATTTATGTATGTTGAGATCTTTTAGGACTCTCGCCACTGCACGAGTGCGAAAGGAGATTTGTCCCCTGGAATAATTGACGCGCTCAAGAACAGGTGGAGTCATGACACTCTCTGGCAGCGAAGAGTTGGCGGCGAACTGCCTAGCAAAAAGGTTAGCTTTCGCGAGCAAGCTAACAACTGGAGTGTCATTGTCAACGAGCGTAGGGACCGAGGAAGAAGAAGAATTCTTCATATTTTTTACAAATGACCAAAAATTCTTACTACCTTTGGGACATTGCAGTATTTTTTGCCTTAATTTTTGGTCATGTAAAAATTTGGTCCGCCGAATATGGGCTTTGCAGGCCTTCCTGGCTTGTTTAAACTTGTTCCGGTTTTCCTCAGTTGGGTTGGCTCTATAACACCGGAACCTTACCTCTTTTTCCCTGATAACCTCTTTACAGCTTGAATCGCTTGAATCAAACCATGACTTTTAAAAGCATCAGTTTAACCCTATTCGGGATAAAAGTTTTCATTCCCAAAGTAATCATATTTGCGCTGGAGTCTACGTCACTATCGAGGAAGCATAGTGACCAAAAGATCCGGAAGAAGTTATTGAGACCGTCCCAGTTGGCTTTCTCGTATTGCCATACAGTTCTCTACGGAGATCTTTCTCTAAATGGATTAGTTTGACACGAGAAATTTGCAGATATAATACTATGGTCTGACCTGCTTAGAGATGTTAATACATTGATAGTGTATTTATCAGGATCAGAGGTAAGGAACAAGTCAAGAGTATTTTCCGTTTGGTCATTAATGTCCGATATTCGAGTGAGCTCGGTGACAAGCTGAGTAAGGTCGTTAAACTCAGCAAAAATTTCAGCACACATTCCTTTGGGTCTTGTCTGGCCCGAATGGAGAAACCACGAAGAATACATTGAAATCGCCCATAATAACGATTTCAGTGTCAGGATATAGGGATACAATTCTTTGAATGGAGTCAGACAGAGCGTCAAATTCGCGAGAAGTTGAAGCACTGTAAAATTGGGCTTCGATAAAGAAAACAGTAGTGAATGATGTGCTTATTTACGGAAAACTTGAACCACATCAAATTGAAAAAAGGCTTGGAGCAGCGTCCATACTGTGGTAAGAATTGATAAGCAACATCATTCCTAATGTAGACGGCGAGACCATGGTGGGAGAAGAATAAAGGTACTAAGCAATACCCATGAATAAGAAATTCAGTAGGGTCGGAATTCTCATCTACTTGGGTTTCACTCAGTGCCAATACAGCTGGCCTGTTCGAAACAGTGTGGATATACGCAGCAAGAAAATTAATTCTTAGCCTACGAATATTGCAATAATTGACTCTGAAATTAACAGTCATTACAAGTAAAAAAATAAAAAGACATATGCTGCCCTATCGTCGTATCCGATCGTAACAAAATTCTATCAGATTTGTACGAAGCATACGAATTTGGTTTCGTCCTAAGGCTTAACACACACCGCAGCGGACAAAACGTTTTTTTGTCTTTCAACAAAAAGTCGTGTCGTATTCTACCCTACACCGAGGCCGACAAAGACAAAATGTCTTGTTTTTGTTCGCTTCGGTGTGTGTTGTTCCTATACAACCTATACAACTGACACGGTTTTTTGTCGATTTCTGTTTGTTTGTCTTGTTCACTCTGTTGTGTGTTACTTCATAAGACGGTGTATAGTTTTCTTCGGTGTGTTTTGCTCCTATACAACCCCATGTATTTACTGCAACCGACGAGCGGACAAGACTTTTTGTCGTGTCGTGTCTTTTTTGTTTCGCCACTCGCTCATAGCGTGGCCGCTTCTATGTGATTTCATATGTTTTATATTTTTTTTCCGCTCAGCCACTTACTGTGTGGCCGAGGCCTAATGCGTCTCCGATTGTTCCGACAGCTAATTGTGTCGGAACATTTGCGAAACGACATGCGTTATTACACGTAAAAAAAAATTAATGTTACTTTTCTACGATCGTAAGTTTCTCCGAACGGATACGACGATAGGTCTGATGGATTGTTTGGAATTTTGTTAGCAGAGTTCCAATTCTTTTCAAACTTAGGACTACATTTTTAATAAAATAATTAAAACATGCGAATTATAAATCAGGGTTTTTATAATCTAAGGATTCGTTCAAGGATTTACTTCAGTCATGCAAAGATACATAATATTATGAGCGTTTTTTTTTTGGTAATCCGGAATTGGTACACAGAACTGTTCGATTCCGAATTCCAAACGAATATGCAAACACATGTTTTTGCTTCTAATGGTTGAATGTCTATGTTTTTGTAAAACATCATATGCAGAATTGCACATGACATGACATTGTTTTTATTTTCTTTATTTGTAAACATGGCGGCGAGTACGTATGTGCAAATTTGTGCATATATGCGTGATTCTGTTTTTGATTCCGACTTCAAATTCGGAATCGTTTCTCTGTTCTTTTTAGAACAAGAACTGTCATATTGTGCCAAGTGAACGAATTCAGAATCATTCGGAACAGTTCCGGACGACCAAAAAAAAAACGCTATAAGTTGTCTTCTTTCTTAGAAAAACTATGCACATGCATTAAGCCACAAGTTTATATAATCCGCCTTGATGGATTTTTCTTGCTTGAGATAAGGAGCAACAAATTGTCAATATTAAAACGTCAGTCGTCCCTCAAAAATCTTACCTTACAATGTAGTGGTAATCTGGTTGGTATCCAGGAAACTTTGTTTGCATCTTGAGTACCTGTTAATTGGTCAACAGAATCAAGGTAAAGTGTTAAAGGTTGTGCGGGACTTGCATAAGTTAACAATTGCTTAAAATGTGCTGTTAAAGGTACTAAATCATCGGGTATATTCTCAAAAGGTAACATGTAGTTATAAGATATCTAAAAAAAGGACATTAATCAAAATTTATTTTTGGTAGGCAACATTTTTGTTTTCACAAAAATTTTGTAATGAAACAAATCGATTTTCTTACTTGCTGACAAATTGATATTAATGTTGGTGTAAGGGCACTCGAATCCGGTGTTGTACCCAAAAATCTGATTACATTTATTGGTCGTTTACTAGCAAACCAATCGCTTGCCACCAATGAGGCACTTTTGGCCAATAAAGACGTCTTACCACAACCTCCTTCGCCGTAAAGGACAAGTGGCTTATCTGAATCCCCCAGCATATAGCGCTTGATATGTTCGAGATTTTCCTCACGACCATAAAATACTTTAACCGAATTATTACAAGCATGCAAATGCTGAAGGATCTCAGTTACTATTTGCCCCTGTGCACTGGAGTCTTCCTTTCGCATTGCTCGATCGACGAGTTTCACGATATTCTTGTAGAAATGCGCTATGAAATGATTGAGATATTCTTCATGGGTTTCGATATCAAGACCTTCCCGACCTATCCATTCAACGGTGTATCTTTAAAAATTTTTACATATTAATAAATAATGCAACAAAGCATTTTGCCTCCTATATAGTTCATTCAAGAAAAAATGTCACTGAAGCAGAGATACGGCATTTGCCTCTCATTCTGGTACCAATAACTTCCATAAGTCTATTTCAAGAAAAAGCTTTGACGTGGTTGCCATACTTTGTAAATTAAATCACCGGAATTCAAAGAGTAGTAAATGTATGGTTACCGCCTGCTGGCAATTTAAACTAATTTAATAAAAAATGTTTATCTTTTCCAACACCACCAAGAGGTAAGATAAAAGGTGCGTTTTTTTTTCCTAAGGTTATCACAAGTAGGCCGAGTTCCTTTTATTTGTTTTCAAAAACATAGATTCTTTGGAAAACAAAAACACATAAATACAATCCGAAGCAAAAACAAATATTTCTTTGATAAAAAATATAAATAAATAAACAAAAATAATAAATTGATTACTTAAACGAAAAGTATTTAAAAAAAAAAAAAACAAAAATAAACATTATCAAAAATCCAGTCTCATAGTATTTGCACAAAAATTATTAGTAATCTGTCGAATAGTCACTGCTGCTACTTTCGTCATTTTAATCTATCTTACTTACTTAAGGTGGCCCACAATCAACAGTCTCCACCAGCCAGCTCGGTCCCTAGCTAGTTGTCTCCAGTTTTGCACTCCAAGTTGATTGAGGTCCTCTTCCACTTGAGTGCGCCACCTGAGTCGCGGTCCTCCTCTCCTGCTACGTCCCTCGGGAATAGTGTCGAAGGCTTTCCGGGCCGTAGCATTGGTGTCCATCCGCTCTAAATGACCGAGCCATCTGAGTCTCTGGACCTTGACCCTTCTTGCTAGGTCCATGCCGTTGTACAACCCGAAAACTTCGCTGTTATATCTTCTTCGCCATTCCCCTTCAATGCACATGGGGCCAAAGATGACCCGAAGAACTTTCCTCTCGAAACAGCCTAAGGCACTTTCATCCGGTTTTGTCAAGGTCCATGCTTCCGCATCATACAACAGGACTGGGATGATGAGTGTGTTGTACAGTTTTACCTTAGTTGCTCGAGAGAGGGCTTTTTCACACAATTGCTTTCTTAGCCCAAAGAAAAAGCGATTACCAAGAGTTATTCTTCGTCAAATCTCGGCGATGGTGTTATTGCCCGTGTTAATGGAGGAGCCTAGGTAGACAAACTACTCTACTACCTCGAAATTATATGCTTCTATTGTGACCTTCTGTCCGAGCCGTCGGTGTTGGGTGACCTTCGTGTCCTCCCTCATAGACAGCATATACTTCGTTTTTCCCTCATTTACTGCTATATCCACTTTTGCCGTTTCTGTTTCAATTCTCACAAAGGCGCCATTGACATCACTCTGTGTTCTTCCCATTATATCGGCGAGAAGTTGAATAGATTTTTGGAAGATAGTGCCTCTGGTGTTGACGTTGGAGTTCTGCACTATCTTCTCAAGAACGATGTTGAAGAAATCGCATGACAGTGCATCGCCTTGTCTGAATTCTTTTTTGACGTCGAAAGATTCCGTAAGCTCGTTGCCAACATTGATGGAGCAGCGAAGGAGCTTGGCAGGGATGCCAAAACTAGGCATAGCTTTATACAGTTCATCTCTGTAGATGCTGTCATACGCAGCCCTAAAATCGGTGAAAAGGTGGTGGGTATCGATATGGAGTTCATAGGTCTTTTCCAGGATCTGCCGCAACGTGAAAATTTGGTCGATGGTTGACTTTCCTGGCCTGAAGCCACATTGATAAGGACCAATCAGATTGTTGACGAAAGGCTTCAGATGTTCATATAATATTACGGCAGAGAGGATCTTGTAGGCGATGTTAAGTAGACTGATTCCTCTGTAGTTGGCGCAGTTTAGAGGATATCCTTTTTTCAGAATCGGGCTAACAATGCTGAGGTTCCATTCATTGCATGCATTCCTCTGACCATATCTTACAGATGATTTGGTGCATGCTCCTATCTAGCTCGTCGCCTGCTGCTTTGAACAGCTCAGCAGCTAGTCCATCTGCTCCAGCGGCTTTGTTGGATTCAGCCGTGATATTGCGGTTTGCACTTCTTCTAGGTCGGGTTCACGGAATTGTTGGCTATCATCGTGTCCGATGAAAGGCTCCTGTCTGACGGTGGTGTTTTGTTTGACGTCGCCGTTATACAATCTACAGAAGTGGCTATTCAGATCCCCAGCATTGACTGCGATTCTTCTATGATGTTCCCTTTTTTATCTCTGCAGGCATCGGTTCTTGCTCGAAGACTTTGAGCAGCTGTTTAACCTTACGGTAGAACCTCCGAACTTCATTCCTGCTGTTGGCTATTTCAACTTCCTCAATCTGACGCTTCTCATGCTCTCTCTTTTTTCTGCTGAGAAGCCGGCGTTCCTCTCTCCTCTTTCGCTCGTAGAGCTCACGAGCAGCTCTTGTCCTTCTATGCAGCACCGCTTTGTATGCCTCCTGCTTGGATGGATGCATGGGCCTGCCTGCATTCTTCGTCAAACCAGGGGTTTCGTTTTGGTGGCTGTGTGAAACCCAGCACATTAGAGGCGGCATCTCTAATTGCTTTCTGGGTTCTGGCAATGTTGCCACTGGTCTTCGATACTTGATGTTGGCGGCAAAGGACACCTTAAGAGGTTAATTGACACTTGATCAGAGAATGATCTGTAGCCGTCCGACGTCGAATTTTCTTGCAGCATTTCCTTGTTTTGGCCGTTGTCGGGATACTCGTAGCACTGCCATGGCTACGACGAGGTAGGAAGTTCGAACATCTAATATGCTGGACAAGTGCCTTCCGTCGATCGCAATCTGGTTGACGATTGATTGATCAGAAGGTCTGCATGTACCTTTATGGATGTTGAGATGTGGGAACCAGGTGCTTGCTACCACAACATTTCGCCCCGCAGCAACACTGATCAACCTTAATCCGTTATCGGAGGTGGTGTTGTGCAGGCTGTGTTTTCTGACTGTTCCACCAAAGATGTCCTCTTTTCCCAGCTTTACGTTAAAATCGCGGAGGACAATTTTAATGTCATAGCTGGACATTGCTCGTACGTTTTGTCAAGGAGCTCGTAGAACTCGTCTTTGGTGTCGTCCTTTTTCTCTTCTGTAGGCTAAGTTGCCGAATTTAGCCTTGATTCGCTCACGCATTTGAAGCGCAACACTTCTTTGCCTGAGTCTGCTTCCCACGACGAATTCGCATCCAAAGAGTCGCTGTTGTTGCTCTCGGTAACAATCACCATAGTAGATGTCGCAGTTTCTCATCCTCCTTTTGCCTTATCCATCCCATCGCATTTCCTGGGTAGCGGCAACATCTGCTTTGTAGCATTTGAGAGTCTCCGCTCACTGTTCGGCAGCACGCGGTCTATTAAGGGACCTAACATTCCACGTGCATATCCGAAATTAAATTCGTTGTCCTTTGTACATTTGCTTGGGTCGTCATCAGTGTTTCCGTCCGTTTCCGAGGCCTGTTGTTGCTTCGCAACTCGATTCTTTTCTACGTGGTCGGGAAGTCACCCCGACGCACAACCCCCAACCTGGAGTACCAGGCACTTGATGTGACTCCAAGTGCAAGAGCCGGAGCTCCTTTTACGGCCTGGGCTTCAAATAAGTCGAAGTAGCCCGTACAACGTTTAAGAGAAAATAAATCAATTCGTGTGTATATATCAGTGCCGGCGCGAAGTAAGTATTTAGCAGCCAGCTCTGCTTGTGGAAAAGCTCTCCCATAAGACATTTTTTCTAGAATGAACTTTAGTAGGTATTTAACTTACTTTTGCATATTGGTGGTTTCTATTTTATTCGGAAGCCTTTCATCACGCAAATTGGCGAGAAGTTTTGAAGACTCAGTATCAAGACTCCGATTGATGATATCAACAAAGAGTGAAGCTTTTTTGAGATTCTGAAGGTTAATGTTGTTAATGTAACGGACATAGGCCAAACAATGGTTTTTAGTGTTTTTGACATCTAGAATTCCATTGATGACTTCGCGTTCGGTTACTAAAGAGGAGTTTTATAGTAAATAAAAACGTTAGTTATTTTTTTAAGTTCAGAAACGGTTTTTTTTTTCATTACCAGACATAAAATAGTTGTGCATTGTTTCCTTGTCCATTTTACCGTTTGTGTTCAATGATAGGGCAGCTTTTCGAAGTAGCTTTTGCATTTTATTGAGCGTATCCCACCAAACTGCTTGATCTTCAGCTTGTAGTTTCGGAACTCTCTGTAAATTTTAATTATATTGTGTTTCTGTCAGACCAAAGGACAACCAACAAATTCTTGTCAGACCTTATTATTGAAATTGATAAGAATTGATGAAATCGGTTGCAATACCGATATCGGTGGAACAGCGTTGCTATCTTTTTTGTACCAGAGATCAAGTAAAGCTCCATCAACTCCCATCGATGTGAGTTCATCTCTGTTAAGAGATATGAAGATTAGTTTAAATAATCAGCCTTATTACCGTACCCGATCGGAGAATTCTCCGACCGGAGCAAATGTCCGATCGAAAGTTTTATTTCCTTCACCGTACCCGAATCGTACATCGTAAAATATAGACGCGTACCAACGCACTTCTTTGTTGTTTTGTGAGTGAAAACAATTTGTATTTCCGACACTTTCTTGTTTCGGAAATAATCGGACAAAAAAGTTAAATTAAACTAATCGCAATGCATCGCATACAATCGCTAACATTATGAAATTCCGACGCAGATTTCAATTTTGTTTCGTAATAATCTACGATTAACAGCAGGAATGAAGTTCGGAGGTTTTACCGAAAGGTTAAACAGCTGGCTCAAGGTCATCGAGCAAGAATCGATGCCTGCAGAGGTAAACAATGGAACATCATAGTCGAATCGCAGTCAATGCTGGGGATTTGGAAAGACCACTTCTGTAGGTTGTATAACGGCGACGACGAACAAAACACCGCTGTCAGACAGGAGCCTTTCATCGGACACGATGATAGCCAACAATTCCATGAACCCGACCTATAAGAAGTGAAAACCGCAATATCACGGCTGAAATCCAACAAAGCCGCTGGAGCAGATGGACTAGCTGCTGAGTTATTCAAAGCAGCAGACGACGAGCTAGATAGGAGCCTGCACCAAATCATCTGTAAAATATGGTCAGAGGAATGCATGCCCGATGAATGGAACCTCAGCATTGTTTGCCCGATCCTGAAAAAGGGAGATCCTCTAAACTGCGCCAACTATAGAGGAATAAGTCTACTTAACATCGCCCACAAGATCCTCTCTGCCGTAATCGTAATATGTGAACGTCTGATGCCTTTCGTCAACAATCTGGTCCTTATCAATGTAGCTTCAGGCCATGAAAGTCAACCATCGACCAAATTTTCACGTTGCGGCAGATCCTGGAAAAGACCTATGAACTCCAAATCGATACCCACCACCTTTTCATCGATTTTAAGGACGCGTATGACAGCATCTACAAATACGAACTGTACACAGCTATGTCTAGTTTTGGCGTCCTTGCCAAGCTCGTTCGCTTGTGCAAAATGACGATGGAGAACTCACGCTGCTCCATTAAGGTTGGCAACGAGCCAACCTTTCGAGGTCAGAAAAGGATTCAGACAAGGCGATGCACTGTCATGCGATTTCTTTAACATCGTTCTTGAGAAGATAGTGCAGAACTATAACGTCAACCCCAGAGGCACTATCTTCCAAAAATCTGTTCAACTTCTTGCGTACGCCGATGATATTGATATAATGGGAAGAACACAGCGTGCTGTCAATGGCGCCTTTGTGAGAATTGACACAGAAGCGGCAAAAATGGGTGTCGTGGTAAATGAGGGAAAAACGAAGTAGCTATATGCTGGCTTCGAGGAAGGACACCAAACACCGACGGCCTCGGGCAGAACGTCACAATAGACGCATATAACTTCGAGGTAGTAGAGGAGTTTGTCTACCTAGGCTCCACTATTAACACGGGCAATAACACTAGCGCCGAGATCAGACGATGAATAACTCTTGTTAAGGACCGAGCTAGCTGGCGGAGACTGTTGATTGAGGCCCAAGTCCACAACGGACTGCAGCGCCACCTTAAGTAAGTAAGTAAAGTCTACGATTAACCTGTCGGAAAGGGTACGGTTGTAGAATTTTACTCCGATCGGGTATGGTAATTAGGCTGAATAAAGTCCTTTTAGTTATATATTTTGACCTTAGCAACTGAAGTTCAGCTGAAAAAATGTATGTTGGTATAGGTCTGTAGCCATATTTCTGACCAAGGAAAACAACAAAGTTCGGTCCCATTGATAAACGTTGACAATTTGCAATTTCACGCATACATAACTCTGTGGTCATATGATCGTCCGTGGCTTCGTCACGAACACCCCAACGCATGTCGACAACCTATAAATAAAAGGGAACACACAACAAACGATTGTAGTAATTTTCCTTGGTTTTCAAAAGAAACATCGCACAAAAGACTGACTCACTCACTTGAAATTCCAAACCATGTTTTTCACGGCAATAATCCTTAATTCTGGGATAACATTTAGCCATCAAAGTATTTCGTTCCATTGTTGTATCTTTTTATTTTTTTTTAATTACACAATAAAAAATTAAAGTTATTATGTAATCATCATGGTGATTCTTACCTGTAAAAGTTGAACTTGTGAAAATTCGAACAATTTTTGAACTCACTGGAGGCAATGACTCCAGCGAGCCAGAGAATATCATATCAATGGTTTTGTCGTCCATATTTTAATAAAACATTAAATTTTCCAGTTGAAAAGTTGGAAACGTCCTTTGAAAGGACTTTTCAATCTATCGATCGGTTCTTATCTAAATTCTAAAACTGAAATTATTTACGAAAAGTACAAGAACTTCGAAATACTGAAAGGAAACTGAATAAAAGCCTTGAGGGCGCTTGCTTTCTTACCTAAAATTTATGAATGTTTTTGTTTGATCAATAACGGTTTTTGTATGTTGTTTGGTTTTTTTTTGTTCGTTTTAATTTCTCATCAGCTGGTTTCATTTTGTAAATAAAAGAGGGAGTTACTTGTTGATGCTTTGGATGATTTGTTGGCTACCGGATAACCTAGATAAGCGTTGTCAGTAAAGGTTGTCAGGGGAAACATTGAATGAAAACCAGAAGTTCATTGTAGTTAGCAAAAGGTCAAGGATTCTTAGTTCATGTTGAAATTGCCGACAAAATCAGGAAGATAGATTGAGAGTTGCGTGCTTTGGAAACAGAATAAGGTTATGAATGAAAGTCGCTGCTCACCTTTGGATGAATAAATCAATATTGTTTATGTGCTGCAAATACACATCCGGAAGGAGCATGTTTAGATCGAGAAGAATGAATGAAAGTTTCAATAATTATTATACTTGACAATGAATGATATCCGAACGTTTGTCAAAGTGAAAAGGTTACGTTACGTAATGTATTGATGCCGGTAGCAGTCCTTTAAGTGAATGCTTTCCGTGAATTAATCTTACTTACTTACTTTCTTGTGGTGGCGCTACATTACAGGTCGGACCAGGGCCTCACCCAACAAACTTCTCCAGCCAGCTCGGTCCCTGGATAGCTGTCTCCAGTTTCGCATCCAAAGTTGGTTCAGGTCCTCTACCACCTGTGTGCTCCACCGGATTAGCGGTCTTCCTCTTCTGCGACGTCCTTCCGGGTTAGATTCGAAGCCTCTACGGGCCGGAGCATTATTTTCCATTCGCTCAACATTACCCAACCATCTAAGTCGTTGGACCTTTACTTTTCTGGCTAGGTCAGTGTCGCTGTACAACTCGTACAGTTCTTGGTTGAGTCTTCGTCTCCATTCTCCATCAACGCAGACAGGACCAAACATCACTCGAAGAATTTTTCTCTCAAAGCAGCCCAAAGCGTTTTCATCAGATGTTGTCATGGTCCATGTCTCTGAACCCATGACCGGGACCGGGATGATGAGGTGTCATCTTACGCAGACGGATGAGTTTTTCTGGGATGCCAAAACTAGACATTGCTCTAGTTGGTCTCTATAGACGCTGTCATACGCGGCCTTGAAATCGATGAAAAAGTGGTAGGTATCGATTTGAAGTTCCTGGGTCTTCTCATAGATCTGCCGTAGGGTGAATATTTGATCGAAGGTGGACTGGTCTGAAGCCACACTGATAAACCGTGATAAGGACCTATCAGGTTGTTAACGAAGGGCTTCAAACGTTCACACAGCA
This sequence comes from Sphaerophoria rueppellii, assembly GCA_920937365.1. NCBI lineage: Eukaryota > Metazoa > Arthropoda > Insecta > Diptera > Syrphidae > Sphaerophoria > Sphaerophoria rueppellii. The sequence continues at coordinate 67,863,532 of CAKKXW010000004.1, read as the reverse complement.
CGGCAGACAAGATCTTATAGGCGATTTTAAGGAGACTTATACCTCTGTAGTTGGTTGAGGTTCCATTTATCGGGCATTCTTTCCTCTGACCAAATTTTGCAGAAGATGAGCTGGTGCATGCTCCTAACCAAATCATCTCCAGCTGTATTGTATAGTTCGCCGGCTAGCCCGTCTGCTCCAGCGCCTTTGTTGGACTTAAGTTTAGATATCGCTATCTTCACTTCGTCCATGTCGGGTGGGTGGAATTGTTGGCCTGCTCCACCCAAATTGAATGGTTCTGTATTGCTGACGAAGCTTGGAAAAGTGGTCTTCCCTTGTCCTTAGCACTGACTGCGGTTCCACTACGATGTTCCCATGATGGTCTTTACAGGCTTCAGTTGGGGGTGTATAAGCCCTGGAGCTTTGTTTCACCTTTTTGTAGAGCTTTCGAACCTCATTCCTGTTGTGACATCCCTCTATCTCCTCGATCGCGCGCTTCTCATGCTCCCTTTTTTCTTTCTGAGAAGTTTATGCTCCTCTCTCCTTTTCTGCTCGTAGAGTTCACGAGCTGCTGGTGTCCTTCTTTGCAGCGCCGCTTTGTATGCCTCTTGTTTAGCTGCATGTGCTCGCCGGCATTCATCGTCAAACCAGCGGTTTCGTTCTTGTGGCCGTGTTAACCCTAGCACTTCAGAGGCGGCATCTCCGATGGCTGCTTGGCAGTGTTGCCACTGGTTCTCTATATTTTGTGCTGGCAGCAAAGGACTTCTGAGGAGATTTTCGGAGACACGATCGGAAAAGGATCTAGCAATCTCTTGCGATTGTAGCCGTTTGACGTCGAATTTCCTCCTAACATTTTCGCGTGTTGGTTGGTTGATCATCCCGATCTGCATTCGTACCTTGGCTACAACATGGTCGTGGTCCGAGTCGATGTTGGCACCTCGGAATGTTCGGACATCTTGCATGCTAGAGAAATGTCGTCCGTCGATCGCAATGTGATCAATCTGGTTGACGGTTGGTTGGTCAGGAGATTTCTACGTTCCCTTGTGGATATCGAGATGTGGGAAACGCGTACTTGCTACCATTACGTCTCGCCCCGCAGCGAAGTCGATTAGCCTAAATCCGTTATCGGAGGTAGTGTCGTGTAGGCTATGTCTTCCGATTATTCCACCAAATATTTCTTCTCTACCAAGCTTAGCATTAAAATCTCCAAGGACAATTTTAATGTCATAGCTAGGGCATTGCTCACAGGTCTTGTCGAGGAGCTCGTAGAACCCGTCTTTGGTGTCTTCATCCTTTTCCTCAGTGGGGGCATGAGCGCAGATGAGGCTGATGTTGGGGAATTTAGCCGTGATGCGCTCATTCAATGAGTTGAAACTCAAGACCTTCCTCCTCAGTCAGTCGAGTCCCAACTACCAATCCACATCCAAATAGACGCTGATCTTGTTAACGGTAGCAGTTGCCGTAGTAAATATGACAGTTGATCATTTTACGTAAGCCCAGACCATCCCCTCGCATTTCTTGGATGGCAGTCAATGGCTTCCGCTAGTTGTTCGGCTGCACGTGGTCTGTTAAGGGACCTACCCTCCCAACACCGACGTATCGGACAGAAGGTCACAATAGACGCATGCAACTTCGAGGTAGTAGAGGAGTTTGTCTACCTAGGCTCCGCTGTAAACACGGGCAATAGCACTGCAGCGCCGAGATCAGACGAAGAATAACTCTTGTTAATCGCTGTTTCTTTGGCCTAAGAAAGCAATTGAGTGGTAAAGCCCTCTCTCGAGCAACTAAGGTAAAATTGTGCAACACACTCATCATCCCAGTCCCGCTGTACGGTGCAGAAGCATTGACTTTGACAAAATTGGATGAAAGTGCCTTAGGCTGTTTCGAGAGGAAAGTTCTTCGGGTCATCTTTGGCTCCGTGTGCATTGAAGGGGAATGGCGAAAAAGATATAACAGCGAACTTTACGGGTTGTACAACGACATGGACCTAGCCAGAAGGGTCAAGGTCCAGAGACTCAGATGGCTCGGTCATTTAGACCGGATGGACACCAATGCTCCGGCCCGGAAAGCCTTCGACACTATTCCCGAGGGACGTAGGAGGTGAGGAAGACCGCAACTCAGGTGGCGCACTCAAGTGGAAGAGGACCTCAATCAACTTGGAGTGCAAAACTGGAGGTAGCTAGCCGAGCTGGCTGGTGGAGACTGTTGTTTGAAGCCCAAGTCCACAACGGACTGTAGCGCCACCTTTAGTAAGTTAGTAAGAGGTGCATAGATTTGTATTCGTATTGCATTTATTTAATCAATTATGGTTTCTTTTTAAAGTTTGTATTTTTACATTAGAAAAAAATTTACGAGATGTAATTTTGCTTAATATTATTTTTTTTTTACAGAACAAAATTGGTTTGGAATAATTTTTTTGATATTTAAGGCTTCTTATAAAAAAAAGGGAACTTAAAACATGATGATTGAATATAAAATGATATTTTCTATTAAAAAAAATATATACTGAATAAGAACCTATAATCATGTACGTGTATAGACAGAAATAAAAAATCAGTACATGTTTTAAAAACTGTTTCTGTGGTTTGGGTTCTTTTTTATACAATTAACATACTTTTATCGCTTACTATTTTATGAGGATAATACTAAAATGCTATTATCACAATTTTACGTCAAATATTTTTTCATTTATATTTTAACTTTTAATAAATTTGTTCACATAAGTAGTATTATTTTGAAGTGATGATGAATCAAACAACTGTTTGCATTTTAATTCTTAGATTTAAAATATGCAACGTTTTTTTTACTGTTTCCGGGGGAGAAATAATTGAAAATCAGCCCTTTCGTCGTATCCGATCGTAACAAAATTCTATCCGATTTGTACGAAACATACGAATTTAGTATCGTCCTAAGGGTCCCGATTGTTAAATCGTACATACCTCAGAATAAAATTCAAATTTGCGTTAAAATGTCAAGCTCACAGTAACGCATCACGATTTCATGCGGTGATAAGCAAAAATTCAACAAACGCTATGCGATGTATAGCGATTATTTTGTTTAATGCGTCTCCGATTGTTCTGACAGCTAATTGTGTCGAGTGTCGGAACATTTGCGAAACGACATGCGTTATTACACCTCAATATTTCCTTTACGAAACGGATAACATGAACAAAATAAATATTACGATCGGAACTTTTCTACGATCGTAAGTTTCTCCGAACGGATACGACGATACGACGATTCGTTACATGCAATTATAAGTTGAAAAATAAAATACAAGTATACATGGACTCATCAATTTTAAAGCACACATTAAATTTAAATTTAACTTTAATGTTACTAATTCTATATTGTTTCTTTAGATTGAATAGAAATGGTAATTTTCCATACATTTAAATATATTTTAGCACATTATTTATTTTTGTCTTATGGTTTAGGTATACATTTCGTTTGGTAAGATGTAAAAAAATCTATTGATACTTTTCCGAGAGACCTCTAGCTATCATCGCAAAGTCGTTGAGATGTTTTTGAATAAGTCTTTTATTCACCTTTTCTCTGAAGACAAAAAGAAAAAAGAAAAACATATAAATTACGTCTTATAATAGGTCAGTTACACCTAACAACATCTCACTGAGATCTCAATGTCACTTTGACTGAGGCAATACAAAGCGGAGCTGCAGAGAAGGACACGAGAAGCTCGTGAGCTCTAAGAGCAAAAAAGGAGAGAGGAGCATACACTTCTCAGAAAGAAAAAAAGGGAGCATGAGAAGCGACGACGAGCAAAACTCCGCCAGCAATACAGAACGAATTGAAGATAGCGATATCTAAACTTAAGTCGAACAAAGCCGCTGGAGCAGACGGCCTAGCCACCGAACTGTACAAAGCAACTGGAGATAATTTGGTTAGGAGCATGCACCAGCTCATCTGCAAAATTTGGTCAGAGGAAAGCATGCCCGATGAATGGAACCTCAGCATCGTATGCCCGATCCTCAAAAAAGGAGATCCTCTGAACTGCCTATACGATTTTGTCTGCAGTGCTGTGTGAACGTTTGAATCCATTCATCAACAACCTTATAGGTCCGTATCAGTGTGGCTTCAGACCCGAAAAGTCCACCATCGATCAAATATTCACCCTACGGCAGATCTTGGAGAAGACCCTACACACCTTTTTATCGATTTCAAGGCCGCGTATGACAGCGTCTATAGAAACAAATTATATAAAGCAATGTCTAGTTTTGGCATCCCAGAAAAACTCGTCCGTCTGTGTAAGATGACAATGGAAAACTCACGCTGTTCCATCATGGTCGGAAAAAAATTTAACGTACGCTTTTGATGTCAAAAAAGGTTTAAGACAAGGCGATGCGTTGTTATGCGATTTCTTCAACATCATTTTTGAAAAGATTGTGCAAAGCTCCAACATCAGCACCAGAGGAACAATCTTTTAAAAGTCCGTCCAGCTACTAGGATACGCAGACGACATTGAAATAATTGGAAGAACACTGCGTGATGTCAGTGGAGCGTTTAACGAGGGCAAGACCAAGTTAATGCTGTCGTCAAGAAAGGACTACTAACATCGACGTCTTGGAGCAAACGTCAACATAGACAGATTTAACTTCGAGGTAGTGATGGACTTTGTCCACCTGGGATCCGCTATCAACTCAAACTGTACGAGCTGTACAGCGACACTGAGCTAGTCAGAAAAGTAAAGGTCCAACGACTTAGATGGTTGGGTTATGTTGAGTGAGTGGAAAATAATGCTCCGGCTCGTAGAGTCCTCGAATCCAACCCGGACGCCGCAGAAGAGGAAGACCGCGACTCAGGTGGAGCACACAGGTGGTACCACCATAAGTAAGTCAGTAAAATCATTTGGTGGAACATAATTCTCATGGAGTTACACTGGATACCTTACAAATTGTTGTTGCACATATGTCAGCCACGTCAAAATAACTGAGTGAGAAATCGAATCCAAAATAATTTCATCTCAGTGATCGCAGAAACAAATCTCAGTTCTCAGCTGAGATTTTTTTTCCACTTAAAAAAATTTCTGAGATCTTTGAGATCTCAGTGAGATGTTGTTAGGTGGAACTGGCCTAGTTATTGTATGCTGCTTTGCCATTTACCTTATAATTTGTGATACAAATGCAGACTTTTCTGTTCCGTTAACCAATGGTGTGGGGAAATTTGTCGTATGCATTACTTTCATCCAAGCAACCAATTCCGATGGATACTTCTTATTGACTGCTAGGAATACATCTGCGAATTTATCAACCTGAGAGCGTGGTGTCACACATCCAACACACATTATAACCGTTCGAATAATATTTTCACCAGCATCCAATACGGCTTGTGTCATACTTGGATAGTTCCGAGATTGTAAAATAAAATGAGATAGAAACTGTACACTTGTTCGAATTGGACCATTTTCCGGTAGGGTCATTGCTTTAAGGGCATAGAATATTAGTTTATCATATGCAATGCATTTATCATTCAGAGCTACTGGTATTTTTTTAATTATCTGCATAAGACAGGCGAAAAACATTTCTATTGTCTCGGCAATATTTGAAAAACAATTTTCTGGTGTTTCCTGAAAATATAAAAAATATGTTTTTGTAAGTTTCATTCATACATAATCGCTCCAATCGAGGTCGAGGACCGTCGGAGCGGAATTTTCTTCGATTTCCTACGAATCGGAGACATTTTGATTGTCGCAGAACTAAAAGGGTTTTCCAATAAGAAGTGTTATTTTGAGTAGCCCGCTATTTCGGTAGCTGTCACTTTTGAAGCTGTCATTTTTTTTTGACATTTGACAAGTAGAAACTACGCCATTTATAAAAATGGAACGATACAAGCTTCAACAACGCTTCAACAACGCGGGGACATTGGACCTTACTTTTTTCGAAAATGAGGTTGGAGCAACAGTTACGGTCAATGGATTGCCCTATCGAGAGATGATTAATGATTTTTTATGGCCGGAACTGGATGGTATTGATCTGGACAACGTTTACTTTCAACAAGATGGCGCTACGTGCCACACAAGCAATGAAACCATCGATCTTTTACGGGAAAAGTTTCCGGACCATGTTATCTCTCGAAGAGGGCAGCCACTTTGCGATTTGGTTATGGAAAATTTCATGAAAAGGATATGGTCCTGTAAGTGTGGTCGTGGCGGCCATTTGGCTGATGCTGTGTTCCATTATTCCATTCCTCTTAATAATGAAATAAACATCTGATCATTTATCTCAAAAAAATGGCATTTTTCTTTGAATATCAAAATAACACTTCTAATTGGATAACCCTTTACCTCGAAGCAAAATTCAGAAACAAATCGGAGAAAATTCCGCTCCGACGGTTTCCTCGATTGGGCCGGATAATGAAAAGTCCTTGCCTCAAATAATTTAAAGCTATGCATTACGAATTCCACCAGTAGTTGTTGCATTAAGGATTTTACTGTCTCGTCCTTGAAGAAGATTATAATTGCCTAGAAATTTGAAAAAGAATTTTTTAGTTAGACATTTTATCATATTAAGATGATATTCGAGCTGCACAAACACTCACTGTTTTTGAGATTTCCAACGTAGGTGCACAGCATCTAGTTTGAAATATTGCAACAATAAAATAGCACAAATCTTGCAACATTGGCTTAAAGCTTGATTTCAAATTGGTGATTGCATGTTTCAACGCTGTGCAAGCGGTCTTGAAAATCAATATAGTTGATTATTAGTTGGACTAATAAAAAATATGATAATTCTTGTCAAAATAGAACAAACCTCGAGAACTTCAATTTCATCAACCCACAATTCTGCTATTTGTCTAAATATTGGCATTGTTTTTTGCATTACAATTAAAACGGGCTGGACATTTTGCAATTCCTCAATTTGTTCATCATCTTCAAGATCGGTGTTTAGCGATGCAAATAATGTCGAAATCATATTTAGACGAAAAACTGTTCGTATTCTAGCCGATGGAGTTTTCTATGGTGAACAAAAAAAAAAATTGTTAGAATGTTGGCGAAATAGCTCATCGTAAGCTAATTAATTTACAATTTCACTTTGGCAAATTGTTTGAAGCTCTTCAAAGCAAGGACTGACAATAATGTCCAAATAAGATGGAATAGTGTCGGCGGGCAAAAGACTCATTAACTTTCCAATGCTAAACATTAATCGAACAGAATCGGAGTTTTTAAGCCGAAGCGACGATAAACATGCATTGCAGGCGTTAAGTAACGGCTCGGCATAGGGTTTCATTTGCAGTTGGCAATTGCGGCACAACTCTTTTAAGCCGAGAGTAGCTTGCGAAGACATTGAAGAATTCAGACCACGCACCAAAAGTTGAATGGCTGGTGCAATGTAAGCTGGATTGTCCTTGAACCATAAACAATAAGATCCAATTGTTTCTAACGATGTGCCGAGTAGTTTTTCATTCATTTTTTCGTAAGGAATTTCGGATAATACCCGAATTAGTTTTGGTATTTGAGTGGATTCTGTAGTGTCGATGTGTTCAGCAACAGAATGGAAAGCATAAATGCATGCTTCTAATTTTGTCCATTCCGTTGGATTGGCTTGAATTCCAGCTATAGTCTCGTCCAGAACAGACGCGAGAATATTCAGAATATAGTCATGTAGCACGTCAAAGCAATACATCTAGAGAGTACAATAATTTACTATTTTTTTTTTTTTAAATAAGATATAAGTGTATGTGTTACCAGAGTGTCTGAGATGTCCTGTCTGTAGCACCTGAAGGTCTCCAAGTCATCAGAATTCCATTTATCAATCGATGTTTCATCTGGTTGTTCGGATTTCCTCACTAAAATCCTTGTCAAATGGGCATACAGAGGCTTAATGAATTCCCAACATTTGTTTCGTTCCTCAGTGTTGAGCATTGCAAAAACTTCATCCTGAAGCAAATACCAGAAGCCCATTGCTAAACTACTACACGACTCCTCGACTGGATAGATTCCAGGCTTATCAGTGCATTGAAGAATCTCATTGACCAAACGTCTATTGAGATCTGCTAATTCAGGATCGGTGGTAGTTATACCGTTGAGAAGCAGTTGAGAGTGTCTTTCAATGGCTGATACGAATAGGGCATAAATATTCACCACAATATCTTCGTTGTTGTTATCTTTTTTCCATTCGGCCTTTGTAATACCACATAGAGAATCAAGGAACATTTTAATTAAAATAAAAGCAGTCTTCGGGTAGTTATGGCAATCTGGTTGAATTATAATGCTCAGGAGAGTTTTCAGGCAAGTTTCGGATAGCTCGTTTTCGTCAGCCGACATGCAACCATCGGAATCTGGGTCCTGGACACACGGCCAATAGCATTTGTTGACAATTTTTAGTAGAATCGCAGTGATGTTTTGGCAATTTTCAATTGAAAAGCCGATATTTCTAGTTTGTTTGTTTCAAAATAATCAATTATTGGTTTATAGAGAGCTCTTACTAACAACTTTTACATACCTGACCCAAGTTCCGACACATTTCACAGCCCTTGTCATATTGCTAAACACTTCTGTGTCCCAATCTCTGTCGATTTGCATCTGCAAATATGCCTCTGTCGTTTCCATTACCAATGGAGCTCGTTTAGCAACTTCTCCTCGGAGTGTTGCTCTCTTAACAGACGTATAAATAGCAGTCATCTAGGGGAGATGTACTTTTTTTTAAGAAACTCATATAAAATTAATAAAGTTTACTTCTTCAGGAATTGCTTGCAGAACTTCAAGCATAATCCAGAGTTGCATTTCCTTTGTCACGTTAGGTATTTGTTGGTTCTGAAAAGTATTGATGACATCTTCAATGGCTGTTGGCCATTCCCCCAACATGTGGACAATAAAAGCACTTAACTGCAAAATGAGGAAATAAGAAATGTTTCCTTTTATTGTTCTAGGGTAACACTTTACCCTATAACCCTAAAAGTTAAACTTACAGCAATACACAACCGATTAAGAACTAATTTTGGACCAGCTGCAAACGTTATTATACTCTCGAGGATTTTTTGCTTTAATTCTTCTCGATTTTCGGCTGGAACTTCATGCCAAAATTTCATGAGCTTCGAATGTAAAGTTACAGCTCCAAAGAACTGAACTTCTTGACTCTGGAATTGACAGGAAAGTTAAGTATGATGTATGTATACCATAGAAGTAGGTGATTTGATTTACTTTTCCTGGCTGCATTAGCTGCCATGAAAACGACCAAGCTTGTGGACTGGCCTGGGCTTTTGTTAGCCATTCATGTGTAATGGCTTGTTCTTGAGATGTCGACCGATAGAAAACAACAACAGCTTCCTCAAGTCTCGCTATATCGATGGGTTCCATTGCACAATTTTTGTATTTATTGTTCTAAATCTAATGTTAAGTTCCTTTTTTCCCGTCTTTAGACCAATTTCGTTTCAGGTGGTTCTGTTTTTTATTTTATTTTTCTTAGAAAACTTCAATTTGCTATTTTAAATTAACTTGTTTTAATAGTTGCACAAAATTAAATGCGTAGTAAGTTTAACATTTATTTAGATTTTCAATATATTTTGTATAATTTCTATGATTTCTCTTTTTTATTATAAATTTTCTGTGTGGTGTAGAAATAGAATAGAAGAATACACCTTTTTCTTTTTCAACTATTTGACAGATGAGCCTGTTGGAGGCGGACGGCGAAGTCCCTGATTTTTGTTTGACTTCTGGAATATCGTAAAACTGATTGGCGAAATATATTAGCCTAGTTCCACTAACTAAGTGGAACTTGGCGTTGAATATGGAACAACCAGCCTTGTATATAAATTTAACAGGTATAATCGAAATGGAATTCGACTGAAGCGACAAGTGGTTACAAGCAGAGATAACCATTTTGCTTACATAAGTTTGTATTGTGTGTTCTCTGCCTGGTTTGACAGAAGATCTGTCAAAGCAAGCAGAAATACAATCTTGATAATATTCCCCAAATAAGTATACAAATGTCGTTTTCCATTGGCAGTCCGGAAGAATCCAGAAGCCGTCTGAAACCATTCCTTTGGACTGACTTTGACAGACGGAACGCTTCTGAGAAGAGCAGAACTCTTCCGTTTTGAAAACAGAAGCGTCCGAAGAATGACAGTTTCATCATAACCCGTTCCATTGAAGGTAGAAAAAGAAACGTCAAAAAAAGATCAATGGAAAACAACAAAAGACAACCAGTACCACTGATCAGTTATAACAAGATTGGAAACATACCAACGTTTTACCCTCCAAATACCTCAAAACTTTTTTTTTTCATACACTAATACTCTTGCAGCAAACTTGCTTTATTATGTAGGCAATTGTATCATTATTACAATAAAACGCATACTCTTACAGCTAACCTGCTCCCCTAGCTTGTAGGCAAATGTCATTTTGACAGCAAGCTTTCCCATCTTGTTATAACTGATCAGTGCGTTTTACCCTCCAAATACCAAAAAATTCCGATCTTTTTATAATGTCGTTTTCAATTGGTAGTCCAGAAGCATTCGGAAGAGTCCCAGAGTAGTGTTTTTTCATTTATAGCCTTTTTTCTTTTTTAGTTCGGAGCTCTGAGCTCAGTGCCCCGCATCTGTAAGTCAGGCTTTAATTTAGTGAATCGTAAATAAATGGAACAGATTGTTCCCTCGTAAACGATCCTGGAAAACTAGGTGTTCTGTAACTATACATAAACTCGTCTTAAAATTCATTTTCTTTTTGATAAAATCATGATATTGAAATATCCCTATAAATTTAAACAATCATTCAAAATTCTGAAATCAGGTAACAAATTTCCTACTCTGCCAACACTACAATTCTTCGACCTGAAGTTGTTCCCATGCAATTTAACAGATAGAAAACAAGAAAAAAAAAACAAAATATCGAAATATATCGATGACAGATATTCTGTCAAACCAAGAAGTTAACACACAATACAAACTTATGTAAAAAAACTGCTTCTCAGACAAATTCTCAAGATGGCACCACCATCGTTTTTCATCTTGAGACTACTCCCCAAATATATATACAAAGACTAGAACCTCATCTGTGGACACTGGACAGAACACACACACACAAAGCTTGGCAACCATCTTTAATTTTCCATTTTTCCTTTGTCAAAAACTCAACGAATCCCCTTAACAAGAAGATGCCAGCTAGTGTCGCATGTCATTACACTCTTTTCACTCTCACCCACCGTCGTCAATTCGTCATCGTCAAGTTAAAATTCTCAAAAAAATGAAATTTATTTTTCATATATCATTTTCATTAGTCATTCGCATTCGCATTGAGTAAGTTGACCGTGAATGTATTATCGCCACGCGTCTTAACATTTTTAATTTTATTTTTCCAACCGTTTCGGGCTGATCAGTAAAAAAGTAAACATCTCTGGTTTTTGATCTGAAAATCCAGAAGAACTCACTCGGAAAATTGTTCGAAAGCTATTTTGCCTACCAAATCTTCAAGTGCCACTCCTAAAAACAACAGGAAAAACTGTTATTTTCAGTCTCCTTGGATCTTTTCCTTTATTCCATATTCCCTTGTGATAAAAATAAATAGAAACTAGTTTTACCATTTGTGTGTGAAAGTGAAAGTTAAAATTCGATTTCAAGTGAAAATCGAACAAATATCAACGAAAACAATTTTCTTTTTGAAAACAAAAAACACGAAATTCTGCTTTAAAAATCCCATGCAATAAAAATACCCCTAAAAAAAAAAAAAAAAATCACTTGTGACGGACGATTTGGAAAGATCCTCCAACCTACAAGAGTAAAAGAGATCGAGAACACAACGACAAGTCAATAAAATGAAATAAAAGTACACTTCTCCAGAAGGCAGCAGTGCAGTGTTGAGAGAAAATTTTTGCGATGATTCATTGGCTTGATTAAATTTATTTTCTAATAAATTCCATTCAAGTGATTCGCGTATCATATTGTTGTTTTCCATTGTTTTCCCCGAAACAAAAAGTCAATTATTATCGTTCTCACCGAAAATGCATTCGATTAAACGTTGGCTTAAGCCCAACAAGGAGCAAATTTCACAAATCGGAGCTCCCACCGACTTCCAGCGTCACGTCCATGTCTCCCTAAATAAACTCACAGGCGATTTGGAAGGTCTGCCAACGCCATGGATTCGTCTCATGAACGACCAGATCACACAGGATGAACAAAAAAAAGATCCCGAGGCAGCCTACCAGGCTGTCAAATTCTACAATTATTCAATAAAGAAAAAGGAACAGCCAGATGTATTCAAACCTTTCATTACGGAACAAGCTATTCACGAGGAATCCAAGGAAATCGAGAACTATGTTAATTTCAAGAATGCCCATAAATCACAGGACAGTTTGGGCGATTCGCTTGAATCCTTTGAAACATCGAGCAGCGAAGAGAGTGGAAGCAGCAATACCAGCAGTAATGCCTCGATGCTTAACGAACAACTCAAATCGGCAACAACAACGACGAGATCTCCTGTCAAATCACCGGCCAAAAATATCCTTCCGATAACAACGCCGTCCTCGCCACCTCCTCTGCCAGCCAAAAAGAGCATGACTCTGCCGTCACACAAGCCAGAAATCAAACCAAAGCCCAGAATCACAAACAGCAATAAAAAACTCCAGAAAGGAGTTGAAGACTTGCGACTTATTTCGTCCAATTTAAACAACACACACATCAACACCGACACGATCATTATCAAACCTGCCGCTGAGCCAAATGCCAACACCGATGACGCTCCCGTGGACGAAAGTATCCTGCGCCGGTCGAAGGAGAAGCGCGAACAGAAGAACGACGCCGAGGTCTATGCCGAACTCAGATTAATTTGTAATCTGAACAATCCACGGGATCGATATAAGACCACGTTGGAAGTTGGCAAAGGCGCCTCCGGAGTGGTGTTTATCGCCGCCGATAACATGACCGACCAGCAGGTGGCTGTGAAAACAATCGACATGAAGAACCAGTCTTCAAAGGAACTGATTCTGACTGAAATTCGAGTGCTGAAGGACTTTAACCATCGGAATCTGGTGAACTTCCTTGATGCCTACCTCCTTGAACCAGAGGACCACTTGTGGGTGATCATGGAATACATGGACGGTGGTCCACTGACCGATGTTGTAACTGAGACTGTGATGAAGGAACGCCAGATTGCGTGCGTATGTCGGGAGGTCCTGCATGCCATAAGTTTCCTCCATTCGAAGGGAATCATCCATCGGGACATTAAGTCCGACAATGTGCTGCTAGGCATGGACGGTGCTGTGAAAGTGACCGATTTCGGCTTCTGTGCCAACATCGAAGGCGACGAGAAACGACAGACTATGGTCGGAACTCCTTACTGGATGGCGCCTGAGGTAGTCACCCGAAAGAAATACGGTAAGAAAGTTGACATCTGGTCAATCGGAATCATGGCTATTGAAATGATTGAAGGCCAGCCGCCTTACTTGTATGAGACTCCACTGCGGGCGCTGTATTTGATTGCATCCAATGGCAGGCCAGATGTGAAGAGTTGGGACAAACTGACGCCAAATTTGCAAGACTTTCTCGATCGATGTTTGCAGGTGGAGGTGGATAAACGCGCAACTGCGGACGAACTATTGAGTCATCCGTTCTTGGATGATTGTTGTGAACCGCGGGCGCTGGTACCAAATATTAAAGCCGCGAAAAAAGTTTTACGGCGCGTATGTTAATTGAAAAAAAAGAAGAGAAAACTAACGCAATAGAATGATAGGGATTTGGAAATAAGTGCATTTTTATAATTTTTATCGAGATTTAGTTGAAGATAAAAAAAAGAAAACAAATTTAACGCAACATTTTATACAGGGTGCTGCTGAGTGGCAATATATCAAATTTTTAATTATACATTAATAACGGATTACCGGAGCGGAAATGGAGACGAATACGCGTGGCGAATTGTTGTTTTTTTTTTTTTTTTAATTAATTTCCTTTTAATTACGTCCAAGCAGCAAGAAAGGATGAATGGTGAGTAAGCAAATCGTTTTCTTTTTTGTTTCAAATGCCTATTTGGGCAAAATTTATTTGATAATCGAATAAGTTAATCATTTTTTTTATTCACGAATGACGAATATTTCATTTAATTCGAACAAAAGTATCCCAGTCAATTTAGACCAAGGTGCCGTTCAAATATTACGTCAGCAGATCTATTTCAATTATATCCCCCAACCCCCTTGACATAAAAAGCAAGAAAATCTCTTACACTCTCCCCCATGTTTTTTACTTATTTACTTAAGTTGGCGCTACAGTCCGTTGTGGACTTGGGCCTCAATCAACAGTCTCCGCCAGCTAGCTCGGTCCTTAGCTATTTGTATCCAGTTTTGCACTCCAAGTTGATTGAGGTCCTCTTCCACTTGAGTGCGCCACCTGAGTCGCGGTCTTCCTCCTACGTCCCGCGGGAATAGTGTCGAAGGCTTTTCGAGCCGGAGCATTGGTGTCCATCCGCTCTAATTGACCGAACCATCTGAGTCTCAGGACCTTGACCTTTCTACAACCCGTAAAGTTCATTGTTATATCTTCTTCGCCATTCCCCTTCAATGCACACGGGGCCAAAGATGACCCGAAGAACTTTCCTCTCGAAACAGCCGATTTTGTCAAGGTCCATGCTTCCGTACCATACAGCAGGACTGTATTGATGAGTGTGTTATACAGTTTTACCTTAGTTGCTCTAGAGAGGGATTTTCCACAATTTTTTTTTTTTTATAATAAAAACACACTCAAGGGGTTTTTATACCCTTATTATGCCATAGACACTGTGAGTGCTTTAGGAAAGAGGGAAGGGGTTGGAAAGGAGGTGTCGGTGTACATTGATCTTAAATTCCTGAACACTGCAATGATCGGGAAAGACAGAGTGTGGAAGAGGGTTCCACATTCGCGTATGTAACGAGCTGCTTTGTCTAAAGGGATACCGCTGGTATGCTGGTAGCCACTATAGCTCGTCGGTAGGTGTGGTTCTTTCCCTTAGCTCGTACAAAAAAAATCATACCAGTCTTGTACCTTAGATGTTAGAGGTACGCGAGAAATTATTCTATACCCTCCATACCATGCCCTCTTTCTCGCCTAGACGACCGTTTGCATGGCATCTTCTCTGTTTAACCCTCCCCCATTCTCCTCACTTTCACCTCTTAAGTAACGCTTACCATATCATGATGAACTTCATTTTGTATGTTCAATAAAAACCATACAAAATATAGCTTTTAATTCAAAGATAAGCATTTATAAGCAATATATGTACGACTAAAGAACGATTCTCTAAACTTGAGCGTACGACCGAAGTTGGGCACGAGGGTAAACTGATAGGCATTCCTGGAAGCGCGAGTATTACGGTTGAATTGTTTAAGGGGAGGAATGCAACTGGCTATTTCTCTAGAGCAATAACCGTGAAAGTAGCGATAGAACAAGGAGAGAATGCGTCAGTGATCTCTCTATCACCAATCATTCTTACAGCTCTTTTGTATTCCATCCAAGAGGCTCAAGTAAGTAGCTGGAGCACCAGCCCAAAGATGGGAATTGTACTCAAGCTTTGGACGGATGTAAGTCTTGTAGATAATAGCCAGATCAGACGGGGAGAAGAATTTCTTGCACCGTCTTCAGAAACCCAAACCTCATGCGGCATTTTTAGTGACATCGCGTATGTGTTCGGTCCACAAGAAGTGGTCAGTGATGCACATACCGAGAGTCTCGAGATGTTCTGTGTCATTGATGCATGTGCCACTCATGGACAGTGGCAAGGGGGATATATCTCGCTTCAACGATACCAGACAGCATTGAGTTTTGGAAGCATTAAACTCTACACGGTTTTTAATTCCCCATTGCTTTCTTAGCCCAAAGAAACAGCGATTAGCAAGAGTTATTTTTCGTCTGATCTCGGCGCTGGTGTTATTGCCCGTGTTTATAGCGGAGCCTAGGTAGACAAACTCCATTGTTTCCAATGGAGTTTTCATATCCGCTTATTTCATAAGCGTAGATAATTATCGCCGCTAACTAAGCGGATATAGAAACTTGTTTTTGTTGCATTTTGCATGTAAATATTTTTTTAAGCGTATATACGCGTGCAAAAAAACACACTTAATATTAAAAACTGAAATTCAAATACCAGACGTTAAGTAACATGTTTTTGAATACTGCATACCCTTATTAATTTTAGGACATTTTTTCAAAAAAAAAACCTCTCCAAGAAATTAAAAAATTAAACAATCCACAATTTCTTAAGAAATGTTCAAATCAATTATTTTCCGATAAAATGTGCTTTTGGGATACATATTTAAATTTAAATTGTTAGTTACGAATTTTAATTACATGATTTTATTTTTTAATGTTTTTTGTGAGTTTAGTTTTGGAATACAGGAGCAATTTCGTACGACCCAGTCGTGCACATTTTTAAAAACCTTAACTAAACTAACACGAAAGAATTTGTTGCAAGAAAAAACGTTCGGGGGTTTTCCTCCTTCAGCCAACGAATTGAGGAGTCCGAAAATGTTTCGTCTTTTTGTTATTTCCTTTGTTTATGATGGCTTTGTTTTCGTAGTTAAAGATGATAAAAATTATTGAAATGTTGTACATTCTTCATTGATTTGGGGCATTGTTTTGTATTGTATGTATCTAGTTGTATTGTTGTTGTTGTTGTTGTTGTTGTTTTTTTGAAACGTTTTCTACTTTTAAATTCTTCTAAAAAAAAAAGTTTGTTTTAAAAGTCACGTCAATATGCTAGACACGTTTCGACAAGTTGATGCACTTTGTTAACCATATCTGCTTGTTTGGATATGGACGTATGGAGAACCCATGACGAGTTACCACTGGCGACGACGTCTGACGCGATAGCGACGATTGTAGTTTGTAGTAGAATGTTTTGAAATTTAGCTTTTTATTCTCGTGACTTTGAATTGTTTGCTATACCTTACCTAATACAAAAATACAAAAAAAAAAAAATACATTTGTCATTGTGGGCAATTAATGAATGATTGTATCTAATTTGAAGTCAATAGGGTTACCACCTCTTAAAAAAAAAAAATGGTTTTAAAATTTAATGAAATTGGAAATAATTATATTGACAAATTTTCTATGTTGCATAATCAACTGTGACAACAACAAACTCCTCCAGCCAGCTCGGTCCCTGGCTAGCTGTCTCCAATTTCGCACGCCAAGTTGATTCAGGTCCTCTACCACCTGTGTGCTCCACCGGAATCGCGATCTTCTTCTTCTGCGACGTCCCTCCGGGATGGATTCGAAGACTACGAGCCGGAGCATTATTTTCCATTCGCTCAACATGACCCAACCATCTAAGTCATTGGACTTTTACTTTTCTGGCTAGGTCAGTGTCGCTGTACAGCTCGGACAGTTCTTGGTTGAATCTTCGTCTCCATTCTCCATTAACGCAGACAGGACCAAAAATCACTCGAAGAATTTTTCTCTCAAAGCAGCCCAAAGCGTTTTCATCAAATGTTGTCATAGTCCATGTCTCTGCACCATACATGAGGACCAGGATGATGAGGGTTTTGTAGAGTGTCACTTTAGTTGCTCGGGAGAGGACTTTACTACTCAATTGCCTTCTAAGTCCGAAAAAGCAGCGATTGCCAAGAGTGATTCTTCGTTTGATTTCAGCGCTGGTGTTGTTGTCTGAGTTGATAGTTGATAGCGGATCCCAGGTAGACAAAGTCCTTAACTACCTCGAAGTTAAATCTGTCTATGTTGACGTTTGCTCCAAGACGTCAGTGTTGGTAGACCTTTCTTGTCGACAGCATTAACTTGGTCTTGCCCTCGTTAACCGCTACAT
Organism: Sphaerophoria rueppellii; assembly: GCA_920937365.1. Taxonomy (NCBI): domain Eukaryota; kingdom Metazoa; phylum Arthropoda; class Insecta; order Diptera; family Syrphidae; genus Sphaerophoria; species Sphaerophoria rueppellii. The sequence goes on along the minus strand of CAKKXW010000004.1, from coordinate 67,845,819 downwards.
CCATCTTCCTGGGGTCCGTCTCAAGGCTCACAAACGCCCCACTGACATCACGTTCAGGGGATCGGGCATACGATGCTGAGGTTCCATTCATTGGGCATGCTTTCCTCCGACCATATTTTCCAGATGAGCTCCTAACCAAATCATCTCCGGCTGCTTTGTATAGTTCGGCGGCTAGCCCGTCTAGATATCACTATCTTCACTTCGTCCATGTCGGGTGGGTGGAATTGTTTGCCTTCTTCACCCAAATTGAATGGTTCTATATTGTTGACGGAGTTTTGCTCGTCATCGCCATTATACAGCTTGGAAAAGTGGTCTTTCCATATCCTCGATAATACTCCCCAAATATATATACAAAGATTCATTCTGATCTGTCATCTATCCGTGGTAATCCTCCATAGAAAGATGAAAGAAAAAAGATGAAACATTCGACGGAATCATCCTTCATCCCTTCGTATTGTTAATTGGATCACAGTAGTCAAACGGTAGTTATACCTTGCACGAAAAATTAAAGAGCGATGGGTGCTTATAATCACATGCCTGCTGCACTAGAAAGAATTCCAGATCGAAAACTGGAATGGAAGGGTGGGGGTGGGCCACTACAACCGTTACAGTTCATTGTCTTCAATCTGTCTTTAGAGTCGGATTCAACTTCGTTTACATCTTTCTCCTTTTTTCTCTTTCTTCGTCTTGTTCTTTGTTTTTCTCTGAAGAACATTGGTGGTCCACGTAGGCGTGCACATTTTAGACTTTGCCTATCGCTTATAATTAGGTACAATCAGGAGCGTCAATTGAATTAACAGCGGAAACAACGACAAATCGTAGGGAGACACGTCGGGACATGTTGTCGCTTGCTCCGAATTCTATTTATTACTGTTTAGACTTCTTGTAAGCACTTATTTAATAAAAAACCATCATCCGCTTCCGAAGTTCATAATTTTTTTTTTTTTTTTTTTTATTCTGCTTATATCAATTAGCAACCACGCAAAGTGGTCATTGGGTTGAAGGACATTAAGCTGGCTAAGAAACATGAAAGAATCGCGAACAAAATGAAGAGTGAAAATGCATTTTATTTTTAATTCGTTTGCAAGCAGACAGACGGCAGGCGCAATCGGTTAAGGCGATTACTTCACTTAAAATAATTTCATGAAATAAATCAATGAACGCTGACATGCAGTAAGAGTGCTTAGGAATTGGGAAGTCCGAAATGCTATGGAAAGTGAGAGAAACCAAATGAGAGAAGAATATACATTTCATTTTTCACGCTGTCGTAACTCGTAATGAAGCACGCAAATCTGAAATGGAATAATGGAGGAAATGCAGTTTACTATTTTTTTGGAATGTGTGAAAGGTGATTTTTTTTTGTATACAAGACAATATTTCAAATAAATATGCCAGTTATTAAATATACAGGAAACTACAAGAATAACGTTGTTGTTGTGAATAATAAATTTCCATATCAATGGAAGATAATTCTCGACTTTATACTTTAGTGAATATGTTGCTAATTAAAGTTTTGTTGGAAGAAATCTAGAAAGTGATCTTGAGATTGTGTTGTAGAAGTTAGACACCTAAGGTTTTTCCTTGCGACGCATAGCAAGTATTGAATTCGTAAAAAAAAAAATGAGATGGTGATGAGATATGACATTACGATGATAGAGAAGTCGAAAAAGTGGGTCTGGCGATTCCGTCTGTCTGTATGTCTGGAAGTTTACAGGCATCTACAGCCTTAACTACTGGTCCGATTGAAATTTGAAAATTGGAGGTTTGAGCAAAAACTCATATCCCAGTTTTTTTATTTTTGTTTAAAAATCAAAATTTAGGGTTGCCACCATACGATTTTTTTGGCCAAAATCCAAAACTTTCAATTTTCTCCAAAACGGCTCCTACGATTTTTTTAAACTTCCTCGAGTTTTATTTTTTTTAAACATTCATGTTTTTTATGTAAAATAAAAATGTTTGTATTGCTTCAAAACGGTACCTCCCATAGAACCGTTTTTTGTTATTAGATTTTCTCGAAAAATGAAAGTCCGATCAGCGTAAGTTTTTTCTGAAAGTACGTATATATTGTTCAAATAATATTTTGTATGCAAAAAAAAATTTTGATTTAAAAAAAATATTTTTATTTTTTTTTTTCAAAATTCTGTATCTCTAAAACGGATCAATTTTAAAAATCCAAATTAAAGTATAATACGTATATTTACAAGGTCTTGAAAACTTCATACCCAAATTAATATTAAGACATATTTGAAAAATTTTGTATATAAAAAATTAATTTAAAAAAAAACGGCTCCGACGATTTTCAAAAAAAAAAAAAAAAAATTCAATAAATCAAGAATAAAGTTTGAATTTGTTTGGTATTTAAATTTTTGGAATTAAATGTATTAACGAGGTACATTTTCAAATTTTACCTTTTTTAATAAATTCTTATTATTTTTATATATTGAGTTGAGTTGAGACCGATACTCATTTATGGAGTTGTCGTATGGTGGACCGCACTGGACAAGGTGGTAAATCTAAATAAGCACAACAAATTCCAGCGGTCAGCAGGTATGTGCATCACAGGAGCACTTCGCTCAACACCAAACGCAGCCTTGGAAGTGCTTTTAAACCTAACACCTCTTGACATCTTCTCCAAAATGGTGGCAGCCAACTCATGTGCGAGGCTTAGAGCCACCTCTCAATGGAACAGTAACAATACTGGTCATACTACTAAAAAATAAATAGAGTGACGCGACAGCTCTTGAAGAGCCAAGGCCTAAGTGGCTTACTCTCATCAACAATTCTCTAGGTGCGTGTGAAGAATTGAGAGGACCTACAATTTTACGCCGATTCCGAACGGCAAAGATGAGAAGCACTTTTTCATGACAGATGATACTCTTGGAAGTTTTGTCAAATCTTCGCAAGAGGCAGTGTCCGTGAAAGATGAAATAAAAACGTTGGGCCCGAGTAGGATTCGAACCCACGACGTTCTGCTTAGCAGCCAACGCACCTAACCACAAAGCTACGGACATACTACTATTCTAGACAATTTCAGATATATCCCAGATCGCCTAGATAGTCACCCCAAAAATGGTATTCGATAAAAGCTTAGATGTCTCCATCCCTTCAAGATTTCCCTGGGAAGAAGAGAGACCCCTGAAAGACAATGCGGTACACTTCTATACAGACGCTTCAAAGACCGATTACGGAGTTGGAAGTTGTATCTATTCGGAACAACTGAATATCAGTCTATCATACAGACTTGCCATTCAATGTAGTGTTTTCCAGGCAGAAGTAATGGCGATTAAAGAGGCGCTATCCTGGCTCAAAGAAAACGTTATATCTTGCAAGGATATACGAATCTTCTCGGACAGCCAAGCCGCTCTCAAATCTTTCGCGTCTGTCTCCACAAACTCTCAAATAGTCCACGATTGTCGATCATCTCTGAATGAGATGACGGAACAGTTTAATATTCACCTCATTTGGGTGCCGGGCCACAGAGACATTCCGGGAAATTGCAAAGACGATGAGCTCGCTAAAAACGGAACACTTCTGCTTAATGTTAGACAAAAACATAACATAGGAACATCACTTGCTACATGCAAATGTCTTCTCAAACAATATGCTCTAGAATCAACAAATGCTAGATGGTCACCTGCCTAGCAACCAAACAAATATGGCCAAGCATAGACCTGAAACGGTCAAAAGGCTTGATTTCCCAGAGCAGACATTATAAAAACTCTACATTTGGAGTCATAACAGGACACTGCCTCATAGGTAGACATGCATCTTCTGCAGAAGATGCATGGACGATGAGAAAGAGGAAACAGTCCAACACCTTCTGTGTACATGTCCGGCACTCTTCAATAGAAGTAATAACTATCTCGGTAATCCCTTCTTCGATAATACCAGTGAGCTGGTAACGATCAACACAAAATGTCTCTCTTACTTCATTAAAAGTACAAAATGGTTTGTTTAATTTCATTACTCTCCCATGAGTAACCTCATTAGTGGCATCACAATGGACCCTTGAGGTCTAAGTGAGTCAATGACATCCGGACAGCCACTCCAACCTAACCTAACCTATATCTATATTGAGTTTTTTTTTGTGAGTTAAGTGCAGCCGGCTCTCCTACTATAAGCTGATCAAATTTTTAATGAAAGAACATTAAATTTATTTATTTCAAGTAAATATTTAAGTGAATAGGAGTGTAATCAGAATTGCTTAAGGTATATCTTTTATTCTAACGTTACTTTTTGCAATTTTTGGAACATGAAAGTAATCATAAGCATTTAGTTTTAGCATGTAGGAGCAAGTTCGTACGACCCAGTCGTGCACATTTTTTTTTTTTTTTTTTTGAGAGCACGTTGGGCGCCAAGAATTCAATTATTGAATTCCGGAACATTAATTTAATTTGTTGAAAATACGCTTTCAGATTGTTTATTACTTTGAATTTTTCTACTGTACATTTTAATTATGTTTCAAGAAAATTTTCTTAAAATGTTTGATGTGAAAATTAAACTAAATTTTATTAAATCAAAATTGTTCCTGTTAAGAAGAAGTCCTAGTTTTATTTCTGAAGGAAATATTTATTCTGGAGGACACTTTTAAAATAATTAGGTTGTAATGTTAAAGTTTGTTTAAGGATGAAGTGAGTTTGGAGCAAAAGTTGTTAATATCAATGTTGTCAATGACAATCATTTGGGAGAAGACAAACCTATTATACGTTAATAAGTTAAGAAAATCACCTGTGTTTCTTGTTTGCAACAATTTTTTTTGTTTTTAATATTTGTACCTATTCCTATTCGGTGCCGCTGCCACTAAATATCTTATTTTTTTTTTTTTGGCTATGAATTTCTGCGAAATGTTTGCATTCGAACAAATTTGTTCAAGGCCAGGTGATAAAATCCAAATGATTGCATTGTTCATTTTTATTCTATACACTTGGAAGCGAATTTACTTATCTCGAAGTATTTGTTGTAGTTTTATTTTTCAATAAAGTTTTGATAAGTACTATCAAAAGAGGTTAGATATGCCGTTTTTTTTTTGCACCGAAAAAATGCGTCAAACTCAAGTACATGCTCTATACATAAGTCAAACACACATAAGATAAGATGGTTGTGTTGCTCTTTTTAATTCAAAAATTATAACAAATTGGAAACAGGAAAATACAGGACAAATCTATCAGATAGTTCGACGTCTATCGGCTGTAATCTATTTTGAAGTAATTTGCTGTCCACATTAAGTGACGACAATTTCTGGCAAGATATCCCCACATTAAAATTCATTGCTAGCAGGAGCTGCACAACAAGAGGCTTGCAAAGCGACATTGCAGCAGAAGAGAAGCGACAATTTAATTAAAACGCTGAATAAAAGCTCGTAAAGCTCGTAAGAACAAAGTAAATGCTGAAAATACGGAAAGAACATGATGCCGAGGCATAAGAAAAGACGAGTGGGCCAAAAGTCATATAGAAACTGGACTTTGAATCAATGGCGAACAATTATTTGGACTGACGAGTCCCGATTTGAGGTTTGTTTTGGTGATGAATGCAAACGTGTGATACGAAATTCGAAAGAAGCATTCCATAAAGACTGCCTTAAACGAACTGTAAAGTTGTTCCCAGCATCGTTAATGGTATGGGGATGCATGTAAGGACGAGGTGTTGGAAGATTATTTTTTGTTGATGGTACAATTAATGCTGAAAAATATCAAAATATCCTTGAAGACCATCCATACCTCAGCTTCAATCCCCTGAAGGAAGTTACATCTTTCAGCAGGATGCTGCCTCTTGCCATAAGGCTAGGTCTACGATGTCTTGGTTATTTGCTGAAGCCATTCCTTTATTGGCGTGGCCTTCCAGCAGTCCAGACCTTCGCCTATTGGAACGATTTGGCACAAAATGAAACAAAAAATGAAGAAAATATCCGGCAAGAAATCTTCAAGACCAAAAAACTAGACTCGCAGATATCTGGGATTCATGCTCTTCATGAAGAATGTCAGAAATGTATGTAGACACTATGCCTCGGCGTATTCATGCAGTGATCAAGCGTAAAGGTGACGTTATACAGTCTTAACAGCCTCTTAAATCTTATAGACCAACTATTTTGCTAACCAGTATGTATATTAACCCACCCGACATGGACCAAGTGAAGATAGCGATATCTAAACTAAAGTCAAACAAAGCCGCTGGAGCAGACGGGCTAGCCACCGAACTGTACAGCTGAAGATGTTTTGGTTAGGAGCATGCACCATCTCATCTGCAAAATTTGGTCGGAGGAAAGCATGCTGGAACCTCAGCATCGTATGCGCGATCCTCAAAAAAGGAGATCCCCCGAACTGCACCAACTACAGAGGTATAAGTCTCTTTAACATCGCCCATAAGATTTTGTCTGCCGTGCTGTGTGAACGTTTGAAGCCCTTCGTCAACAACCTGGTAGTGGTAGGTCCTTATCAGTGTGGCTTCAGACCCGGAAAGTCCACCATCGATCAAATATTCACCCTACGGCAGATCTTGGAGAAGACCCATGAACTTCAAATCGATACCTACCCACCTTTTTTTCGATTTCAAGGCCGCGTTTGATAGCGTCTATAGAGACCAACTATATAAAGCAATGTCTAGTTAAGGCATCCCAAAAAAAACTCATCCGTCTGTGTAAGATGACAATGGAAAATTCACGCTGTTCCATCCAGGTCGGAAAAAAAACCTAACTGACGCTGTTGATGTCAAAAAAGGTTTTAGACAAGGCGATGGTTTTAGAAAAGGCGATTCTTTAACATCATTCTTGAAAAGATTGTGCAAAGCTCCAATGTCAACAACACCAGAGGAACAATCTTTCAAAAGTCCGTCCAGCTACTAGGATACGCAGACGACATTGACATAATTGGAAGAACACAGCGTGATGTCAATGGGGCGTTTGTGAGCCTTGAGACGGAGGCCAGGAAGATGGGTCTAGCGGTTAAAAAGGGTAAGACCAAGTCAATGCTGTCGACAAGAAAAGACTACCGAC
>CAKKXW010000004.1:67755143-67773267 GCA_920937365.1 Sphaerophoria rueppellii | reverse complement strand
TAGATATTGTTATGCAATAGTATATTAAGCCAAACCGTTTACATTTGATTTTCCATTTTATTTTTTTTTTTTATTTTACCTTTTAGTTTACATTTGCCAAACCGAATTATATGATAACGTATTGTTATAGATTTGTGGTGCTTCGAAATCATTTCGTTTTGCTTGGCTTTTTCTTAATCTCAATTTGAAGCGAATTATTAAATATAGGTACATATACCTAATGTTTTATATGGGATCATTCTGGTACGTATTTAGTTTTAATGTATGTCCTTGACAAAACGTACGAGCAATGTCCTAGCTATGACATTAAAATTGTCCTCGGCGATTTTAACCCAAAGCTGAGAAATGAGGACATCTTTGGTGGAATAGTCGGAAAGCACAGCCTGCACGACACCACTTCCGACAACGGATATAGGCTGATCGATTTTGCTGCGGGGCGAATTGTTGTGGTAGCAAGCACTTGGTTCCCTCATCTCAACATCCATAAAGGTATATGGAGATCTCCTGATCAATCAACCGTCAACCAGATTGATCACATTGCGATCGACGGAAGGCACTTGTCCAGCATTTTAGATGTTGAAACTCTCCAAGGAGCTAACATCGACTCAAACCACTATCTCGTCGTAGCCAAGGTAGTGCAACGAATATCCCGACAACGGCAAAAACAGGGACATGCTGCAAGAAAATTCGACGTCGGACGGCTACAATCGCAAGAGATCGCCACATCCTTCTCTGATCGAGTGTCAAGTAACCTCTTAAAGAGTCTTATGCCGCCAACATCAAGTATCGAAGACCAGTGGCAACATTGCCAGAAATCAGTAAGAGATGCCGACTCTAATGTGCTGGGTTTCACACAGCCACCAAAACGAAACCCCTTGTTTGACGAAGAATGCGGACAGGCCCATGCAGCCAAGCAGGAGGCATACAAAGCGGCGCTGCATAGAAGGACAAGAGCTGCTCGTGAGCTCTACGTGGAACGCCGGCTTCTTAGGAGAACAAAGAGAGAGCATGAGAAGCATCAGATCGAGGATTTTGAGATAGCCAACAGCAGGAATGAAGTTCGGAGGTTTTATCGAAAGGTTAAACAGCTGACTCAAGGTCATCGAGCAAGAACTGATGCCTACAGAGGTAAACAAGGGAACATCATAGTAGAATCGCAGTCAATGCTGGAAATTTGGAAAGACCACTTCTGTAGATCGTATAACGGCGACGACGAACAAAACACCGCCGTGAGACAGAAGCCTTTCATCGGACATGATGATAGCCAACAATTCAGTGAAACCGACCTAGAAGAAATGAAAACCGCATCTGCCGCTGGAGCAGATGGATTAGCTGCTGAGTTGTTCAAAGCAGCAGGCAACGAGCTAGATAGGAGCATGCACCAAATCATCTGTAAGATATGGTCAGAGGAATGTATACCCGATGAAAGGAACCTCAGCACTGTTTGCCCGATCCTGAAAAAGGGAGATCCTCTTAATTGCGCCAACTATAGAGGAATAAGTGTACTAAACATCGCCTACAAGCTCCTTTCTGCCGTAATATGTGAACGCCTGAAGCCATTCAACAATCTGATTGGTCCTTATCAATGTGACCAAATTTTCACGTTGCGGCAGATCCTGGAAAAGACCTATTAACTTCAAATCGATACCCACCACCTTTTCATCGATTTTAAGGCCGCGCATGACAGCATCTAGAGACGAACTGTACAAAGCTATATCTAGTTTTGGCGTCCCTGCCAAGCTCGTTCGCTTGTGCAAAATGACGATGGAGAACTCACGCTGCTCCATCAAGGTTGGCAACGAGCTTACGGAATCATTCGACGTCAAAAAAGGATTCAGACGATCGATGCACTGTCATGCGATTTCCTTAACATCGTTCTTAAGAAGATAGTGCAGAACTCCAACGTCAACACCAGAGGCACTATCTTCCAAAAATCTGTTCAACTTCTCGCGTACGCCGATGACATTGATATAATGGGAAGAACACAGCGTGATGTCTATGGCGCCTTTCTGAGAATAGAGACAGAAGCGGCAAAAATGTGTTTAGCGGTAAATGAGGTAAAAACGAAGTATATGCTGTCTTCGAGGAAGGACACCCAACACCGACGGCTCGGACAGAACGTCACAATAGACGCATATAACTTCGAGGTAGTAGAGGAGTTTGTCTACCTAGGCTCCGCTATAAACACGGGCAATAACACCAGCGCCGAGATAAGACGAAGAATAACTCTTGCTAATCGCTTTTTCTTTGGGCTAAGAAAGCAATTGAGTGGAAAAGCCCTCTCTCGAGCAACTGAGGTAAAACTTTACAACACACTCATCATCCCAGTCCTGCAGTACGGTGCAGAAGCTTGGACTTTGACTAAATCGGATGAAAGTGCCTTAGGCTGTTTCGAGAGGAGAGTTATTCGGGTCGACTTTGGCCCCGTGTGCATTGAAGCGAAATGGCGAAAAAGATATAACAGCGAACTTTACGGGTTGTACAACGACATGGACCTAGCCAGAAGGGTCAAGGTCCAGAGACTCAGATGGCTCGGTCATTTAGAGCGGATGGACACCAATGCTCCGGCCCGGAAAGCCTTCGACATTATTCCCAAGGGACGTAGGAGGAGAGGAAGACCGCGACTCAGGTGGCGCACTCAAGTGGAATAAGACCTCAATCAACTTGGAGTGCAAAACTGGAGACGACTAGCTAAGGACCGAGCTAGCTGGCGAAGACTGTTGATTGAGGTCCAAGTCCACAACGGACTGTAGCGCCACCTTAAGTAAGTAAGTAACTACACAAAACATTTATCTATCTTTGGTATCTCTATATTTTTATTTTTATTCTTTTAATGCCAAGCTTTTGAACCTTAAGTTCACCAAATAGATATGAATTTTTCAGCTTTGCCTTTGCCTTCAAATTGTTGCGTTCTGGATATATATTTAGGTTCTATCTCAATCTAATGTTTGTCAATTTTAACTTGACTGAACGTCCTCTCACTTCAAATCAAATGAAATTGCTTTAAATTAACGAAATTCTAATCAGTCAACACCTTTGAATAACAACAACAACAGAAGAATCTCTTCCGAAGCGATTATGTACATAGCACATTACATATCCAGCTAAAGAAAAGAGACGGCAATGACATGGAAATTGGAATTGCGAGAACCCTTGCAAACAAAACAAGAATGAACACGTCATCACCACACTAGCTAACGCTGAAGAACTCAACTCAGAAATGCATACAAAAATTGTTAGTGTAATATCTAACTTGAAAACAGTATGAGAGCTGCGATTTTTCACGCTCATATTTATATTTTGGTGTTGTTGGCGCGAATAGCCTTACCACATTGTTAGGGACGACGTTTTTTGTTCGGACTTGCGCACGAGAAAAAATACAACACCGTCTGATATGGTTTCATGATTTAAGAGGAAGACGAAAATAACATAAAGAAAACAGAACAGACTTTAAGGGAAGCGGAACATGGCCCGCTGCTGCAGAACAATTTTTCCAACCACAACAAAAGAAAACCATTTTGCAATATTGTTTCTAAAAACTTAAGAGTTGTAATGAAAAAACGTCAAAAGGGGGTTTCACATTATGGAATATCTTTGACAAATTTTGATGAACTCGAATTTGATATAAGGTCCTTTCGCGTACTTTTTGCACTAACATTCGTAAAAAGAGACATTTCAAAGAGTGCGGGTAGAATTTTCTCACAGAAACACAAAACTACAAAAAAGTAAGCGAACCAGGGCCTCACCCAACAAACTTCTCCAGCCAGCTCGGTCCCTGGCTAACTGTCTCCAGTTTCGCACGCCAAGTTGGTTCAGGTGCACTACCACCTGTGTGCTCCACCGGAGTCGCGGTTTTCCCCTTCTGCGACGTCCTTCCGGGTTGCATTCGAAGACTGGTGGTGAGGATGCAGACAATCATCGGAATAGAAAAGGCTTATATTCTTTTAATGTGCAAGCATTGTGTTCGGCCAACAGGAAAATTATTAATATAGTCGCTCGCTGGCCTGGTGCATCCCACAACCAAACAATTTTCAACAACTCGCAACTCAAAATAAAATTAGAACGAGGCGATTTGGTCAATTTTATAATCATCGGGGACTCGGGCTATCGAAAAACGAAACGTTATCTGGCGACTCCTTTTGTCAACCCGGATAACAATTTTGAAAAATTTGTATAATGAAAGCCAGATTCGTACACGAAACGTCATAGAGCGCACATTTGGAGTGATAAAACGAAGGCTCCCAGTGCATGCATCAGTTTTTTTTTTTTTATTTTCTATAACTGATGCATGTCGGCTCGCTTTTGCATCATTTTGAAAAGAAAATAAATTTTAAGTCTGTCAAATATTTTGTTTTTGACTGTTAATTTATGTTATTTTTCAAAAAAACACTAGAATCCCTGGGATTTTTTAAAAAGACTTTCAAATTTAAAGTTGCCATTAAAAACCGAGTATTTAGAATAAAAGGAACATTTTAATTGAGGAATCTTAATGGAGGCTTTAATAGTTAAAAGCGGTTTTAAATAAATAAATAATAAATAAATAACTAACAGCGTTTTATTGTAAATTTAATTGAGTGTCAATAAATTGGCCTTAAGTTTTCAAAGCAAAATGATATGCAAAAATCGCGCGATTCTTGCATTCTCTCTTCTCTTAAGGTCGCGCTACAGTCCGTTGTGGACATGGGCCTCAATCAACAGTCTCGGCCAGCTAGCTCGGTCCTTAGCTAGTCGTCTCCAGTTTTGCAATCCAAGTGAGTGCGCCACCTCAGTCGCGGTCTTCCTCTCCTCCTACGTCCCTCGGGAATAGTGTCGAAGGCTTTCCGGGCCGGAACATTGGTGTCCATCACCTCTAAATGACCGAGCCATCTGAGTCTCTGGACCTTGACCCTTCTGGCTAGGTCCATGTCGTTGTACAACCCGTAAAGTTCGCTGTTATATCTTCTTCGCCATTCCCCTTCAATGCACACGGGGCCAAAGATAACCCGAAGAACTTTCCTCTCGAAACAGCCTAAGGCACTTTCATCCGATTTTGTCAAGGTCCATGATTCTGCACCGTACAGCAGGACTGGGATGATGAGTGTGTTGTAAAGTTTTACCTTAGTTGCTCGAGAGAGGGCTTTTCCACTCAATTGCTTTCTTAGCCCAAAGAAACAGCGACTAGCAAGAGTTATTTTTCGTCTGATCTCGGCGCTGCAGCGCTGGTGTTATTGCCCGTGTTTATAGCGGAGCCTGGGTAGACAAACTCCTTTACTACCTCGAAGTTGTATGCGTCTATTGTGACGTTCTGTCCGAGCCGTCGGTGTTGGGTGTCCTTCCTCGAAGACAGCGTATATTTCGTTTTTCCCTCATTTACCGCTAAACCCATTTTTGCCGCTTCTGTCTCAATTCTCACAAAGGCATCATTGATATCACGCAGTGTTCTTCCCATTAAATCAATATCATCGGCGTACGCGAGAAGTTGAACAGATTTTTGGAAGATAGTGCCTCTGGTGTTGACGTTGGAGTTCTGCACTATTTTCTCAAGAACGATGTTAAAGAAATCGCATGACAGTGCATCGCCTTGTCTGAATCCTTTTTTGACGTGAAAAGATTCCGTAAGCTCGTTGCCAACCTTGATGGAGCAGCGTGAGTTCTTCATCGTCATTTTGCACAAGCGAACGAGCTTGGCAGGGATGCCAAAACTAGACATAACTTTGTACAGTTCGTCTCTGTAGATGCTGTCATAAGCGGCCTTAAAATCGATGAAAAGGTAGTGGGTATCGATTTGGAGTTCAAAGGTTTTTTCCAGGATCTGTCGCAACGTGAAAATTTGGTCGATGGTTGACTTTCCTGGCCTGAAGCCACATTGATAAGGACCAATCAGATTGTTGATTTTTGCACTATAAACTTAATTTTGAATAGAATTCAAGTTTCGCATATACTTGCTGTTAGCTAGCGAAGCCAGAGTCGTGGACTACAAATCGAGGGTTAAAACACCTTGAGCGACGAAGCCGCCGCATATACTCGCTTTTTGCTAGCGTAGGAAGAGTCGTGCACTACACATCGAGGGTTTATACCCCTTGAGCGGCGAAGCCGCCGCACATACTCGCTGTTTGTTGGCGTAGCCAGAGTCGTGCACTACAAATCGAGGGTTGAAATAACTTGAGCGGCGAAGCCGCCGCATATACCCGCTGTTTGCTAGCGTAGCCAGAGTCGTGCACTACAAATCGAGGGTTAAAATCCCTTGAGCGGCGAAGCCGCCGCACATACTCGCTGTTTGCTAGCGTAGCCAGAGTCGTGCACTAAAAATCGAGGGTTAAAACCCCTTGAGCGGCGAAGCCGCAGCATATACCCGCTGTTTGCTAGCGTAGCCAGAGTCGTGCACTACAAATCGAGGGTTAAAACCCCTTGAGCGGCGAAGCCGCCGCATATACTCGCTGTTTGCTAGCGTAGCCAGAGTCGTGACCTACAAATCGAGGGTTAAAACCCCTTGAGCGGCGAAACCGCAGCACATACTCGCTGTTTGCTAGCGTAGCCAGAGTCGTGCACTACAAATCGAGGGTTAAAATGCCTTGAGCGGCGAAGCCGCCGCACATACTCGCTGTTTGCTAGCGTAGCCAGAGTCGTGCACTACAAATCGAGGGTTAAAACCCCTTGAGCGGCGAAGCCGCCGCATATACTCGCTGTTTGCTAGCGTAGCCAGAGTCGTGCACTACAATTCGAGGGTTAAAACCATTTGAGCGGCGAAGCCGCCGCACATACTCACTGTTTGCTAGCGTAGCCAGAGTCGTGCACTAAAAATCGAGGGTTAAAACCCCTTGAGCGGCGAAGCCGCCGCATATACCCGCTGTTTGTTAGCGTAGCCAGAGTCGTGCACTACAAATTGAGGGTTAAAACCCCTTGAGCGGCGAAGCCGCCGCACATACTCGCTGTTTGCTAGCGTAGCCAGAGTCGTGCACTACAAATCGAGGTTTAAAATCCCTTGAGCGGCGAAGCCGCCGCACATACTCGCTGTTTGCTACCGTAGCCAGAGTCGTGCACTAAAAATCGAGGGTTAAAACCCCTTGAGCGGCGAAGCCACCGCATATACCCGCTGTTTGCTAGCGTAGCCAGAGTGGTGCACTACAAATCGAGGGTTAAAACCCCTTGAGCGGCGAAGCCGCCGCATACACTCGCCGTTTACTAGCGTAGCCAGAGTTGTGCACTCTACATCGAGGGTTAAAACCCCTTGAGCGGCGAAGCCTCCGCACATACTCGCTGTTTGCTACACAAAGCTGATAGTGCAAATTCAGTAAACAAAAATGTAGCAAAATAAGTCGGGGACAAAAATAACATTTTTGCTGTTCATTTTCCGTGGTTGCATTTGACGAAAAGCGCGAACTTTTAAAATTGTCAAAAAATATAAATAAAGTAAAATTTGTTCCAAAATATTGTTGTCTGATTAGTTTAAATATGTATTAATTGAATAACACAGTTTGCATATCCCTTTTTGGGCAATTTTTGTAGAAATAAGAAAAATAAAAAGGCCCAAATCGCAAAATTAAAATCAATTTTTTTAATCAATTTCCCGGGGTTACCTCCCCGTAATATTTTAAAGATGTTCTATTGAGATGCCTACCTCACTGTAAAAAAACAAAAAAAAAAAATTGTGCTTAACTAACTATATTGACAATTTTGGGGTCTTTTAAAAGGAAAGTAGAGCCCAAACTATTTCCCGCATCACGGCAACACTCTCCATCAAAATCTTACGCGCCATTTAAAAAAATATCGAAAGAACACGATTATTCGTGTACACCCCACAAAAATAAATATTAACATTTCCTTTCAGTTTCAGTTTCTGGTATCTTTGGAATGCTCTATGAACACTTTACTTTTTAAATACAGTTATTTTTTTAAGGAGAAAACATTTTTCCTTGATTTTCCACAACAAATTTTAAATTAAAAAAAAAAAAAAAACTAATCATCGTAGCTTCCTTTGCATTAAAAATTAACCCAAATTTGCTCTTTCTTTCTCTCACCCTTCAAAGGCAAACTAAGAGCGAGACGCAAGACAAATGTCGGACGAGTTCACATTGAAGTTGAAAAAAAAGCACACAAATTGCTATGCTTTGTTTTGGCATATCCACAAAATCAAATACTTACTTGGGATAACGTTTTACTATCCAAAATTGTAATGCAATTCCTATGGGTTAAAGTTAAATGAATCCTCGAATTTTTCAAATTAAATCACATTTAACATAAATTATCTACTCCACTCGCTGCTGCTCTGCTTGCTACTTTTTAGCTGCACTAACGCGACACTTTTTTTTCTTTTTATTCAATTCGAATTCTCGCTACTTCTTTCACACGATTTTTCACTTTTTTTTTCTTCGCCCCCTTGATGCTTTTTCTACTTTTCAATCTCAATTTTTCTCTCGGGTTATACTTTTTATCTTTCACACAATTTTCCAATAATAAAAAAAAAAATATTACATACTTTTCCTTCACATCGCGCAGGAAAAAAATTTTAAAATTTTCCTTCAGATTTAGTTCATAAATTTCACAAATCAATTTTCCATGTTTTGCGATGGAGTTTGAATTTGATTTCCTTTTTGATTTAATTTTATTTTTTATATAATTTTAGTTGACTGAAACGGAAATGCTATTTTTGTAAATTCTAAATTTCTAGACACTGCTCTGTTGCGAGTATAAATTTACGATGTGTTGCTCGCTCTTGTTTTCGTTTTTTTTCTCTATTTTTTGATAATTATTTCACCGATTTTCAGGGAAAGAAATTCACTATTTTATGTAGAAATACATTAACAGATTCTTATCGAGTTTCGCTGACGAAAAAACGCTTTTAAATTGCTTGAAAACTTGAAATAAGAACAAATTTTATATCTGCCTCGAACAGAGAATCCACAAAAAATGCTCCGTTTTTCGAAATTCTATTTGCGCATAAAACAATGGCGGCCGATAGCAAGATAGTAGGTTTTTTTTCGTAGTGGCGAATGGTGGCCGTTGTACATAGAATCGAAACTGGGAATATGGCTGCTATTTTTTTTTTCGTGCAAAGAGAGTTGTATTGTTTACCCGTTCAAATATCTGTATGAAGCTATCTCATTCGGTTACAGTATGCGAGGGTAAGGTAGTTTTTTTTTTTAAGTGGTGTGTAAATTATCGAAGTGGTTACCGAATACCGAATCGAGTATCGTTTGGATGGCAGACGACTTCCACGTTTTTTGAATTGATTCTTGTCAAATTTTTTACACTTTGAAATCATTTAAATGAAGTTTTATCCATAATCAGAATATTTTGAATTATTTTTCCACGATAAGTTCAATTTAAATTGAAGAGCATCAACGCACCACGCTCACGTTATTGACTTAAGGCGTTAATCTTTCGAAAATACTTTTTTTTCGAACAAGGTATGTTTGGTTAGTTTATCGGAATGCTGCAGAATTTGTTACTGACGCGGAGGATAAAATTGTTTTACCGACACGCAGAGGCAATATTTTGGCGACCGACCGGCAACCGGACAAATTTTGTCGGAAATTTTTCCCCATTGGTTTGTGTAATATAATATGTGTATCTGAAAGTAAACAAACAAGATAATATGTTAATATTCTAAGGAAAAAGGATTTCATTGCAAATAAAATTGAGAGAACTACATTGTGTTGTCACTGCCGGTTTTGTTTTGAATGGTTTAGTTTTTGTACGGAAATATTTCATAAGCCGTTTCCCCATTATTTAAAAAAAATCAAAACAAGAAGCCAATTGATGTACGATGTAAGAGATAAGATTTGGACCAAAAAGTACAATACTTGAGAGAGTAAAGTGAATACCGAAAGCCTGTGAATTCCTAAGGTCAATGACGATTTCAATAAGCCAAGTCGAGAATTGTTGCTTAAATGTTAATTTCAGTAAAAACTGCAATCATAACTTGGAAATAAATTGAAGGAAAAATCCAATAGGTTTCCAACTTACACATGTTTCTTCCTAAAAAGAAATGAACAAGTCCCAAATCCAACCATGAAAATCTTCTACTCACACCCAAAGCACAAGTATGCCATGAGCAACAGCACTGAAATATATTTGGGAGGAATACGGAATTTCTCGACTGTTGTGATTCCAAATGGCATCAATTTCATTTACTCAGCTGTAAAAGATAATCAAATCAAAGTCTGGGAAGTTCAAACTTTTTTCATTTCCAGTGAAAACCAAATCAATCACAAATATATTCAGGCTGAAAGCAATGGACTACATCAAGACTCCCACCCATTACAAGTTATTTAAAAAGTGTACCGAGTTGTTTGTTTGCCCAACAATTGTTCCATCAGAACAATTTCAACAACTTAGGGCTTCAAGAGGCAGAAAAAAGAGAAAATTTAGCAAAATAAATGATTCTTTGACTTTAATGCTTACCCAATGGTGCATTGATTCTCTAAAGGATGCAAAATTCCTTTGCCCACACAAGGCAACACAAGTCTACCATTTTGTATGAACTACTCCACCAACCGATTGACACTTCGACTTCGACAGTTGTTTTACTTTCGGAATGATTGATTTGCATCTGAAATGAAATTGGTTAGAAAAATTATGATTTGAGCAAAATTAGAGCTAAGAATTGTATAAACTATTCACCAAATAATAAAAAAAAAAGGTATGGTTGAAGAGATGAAATGAGTGCTAGATGTAGTGAAACGAATATTTTCAATCCACTTGACGATCGAATCCCCAGTTGAGAATACAAGAAACTATATTTTTGCAATTTTAAAAACAAAAACAGGAGATAATATCTAATTTGGAAGACTTACTAACCCACTTTCGTGAAGCAAGCCAACAGCAACAAGATTTCTCGAAGTAGACTAGCCAGCCCTTCGCTGTTTTGTGAATGATCTATTTTTACAATTTTTGTTGTTCATTCAATTTTGATGCAACAAAAGCAAAAGGCGAAAGTAAAATTTATTCACTTTCTTTTGAGAGTTGAATTTACGATTAATTTAACAAAAAAAAAAATAAAAAGAAATGAAATAAAAGCGAACCAATTTATGCTTCACAAACAACTTGCCTTCAGAATTTGTTACTTCTGTCAAAATAACAGATAAAAAATCGAAAAGCAACTGACACTGAACGACGACGACGACGTCGTCAATGGCATGCATCAATTTAGAAAGGCCATCTGATATTTGGTATGGATTTTTGTCCAAAATAATGAAAGAACTTTGACAAAAATGTTTCCAGATTGATGTTCATAAGAATTTGAATCAAAATTAGTGAAAGATCCTTCGAGATCTGCTGAATGAACATTCACAAGCTTACTTTAGCAATGTTCCAAAGAGGTTGGTACATGCTCTTAGGTTCGTATTGAAGATACCTATCTTCAAATCTAACTGAACAAGTCATTAAAACAATTCTAAACAAGGAGTTTCCAATGATTTTTTGTTAAAATCTTGAAAACATCCATCTATGGTGACAATAGTAAAGTAATACATTTATAATTACCTTCTTATTTTGGTAGTTGTTGGGGTCGAACAATTTTAGTTGTTTACTTTAGGGTGGCTATGAAGCTCCCACAGGGCAATGGGGGAGAAAAAAAAATAAAACTGCACAACAGCAGCAGAGGTCGGTTTTGCGTTTGATTTGGAGTTGTTTTGCTTCAATTCAACAGCAATGTTGCCCCTTCTAGATGTTCAAGCACCATCTGTTGTAATCTTGGTTTATAAATAAGGTTTGTGTCAAAACTTGTTGAGGTGAATATGTTTGAAACAAAAGTTATGACAGAGTAAGGCCGTGTGTGAGTTGCATTAAAATGTGTTTTGAAACTTGACGTTTGGTTAAAAATGGGATCAAATTTAGCCATTTGCTGTGTGAATTGCGTTAAGCCGTGTGTGATTTACGTTAAAATGTGTATTAAAGCTTGACGTTTGGTTAAAACTTGACACTAGCGTGGTGAATAAAATGTTTTTTATTTGTAGTCACTTTTCATGAAATTTATTGCTCAAAGTTTGGTTTTGTATACAAAGGTATTTTACCTAGAAGAAAAAAAAAACATTTGTTGTTTAGGGAAATTTCTAAAATCATGAGGGAAATTTGTTAGTTCTACGCAGAAATGTGGTTTAAAATATCCCTTTTAACGCAATGCACACAGCAAATGGCTAAATTTGATTCCATTTTCAACCAAACGTCTAGTTTGAACCACTTTTTAACCCAATTACCACACGGCCTAAGGCCGTGTGTGAATTGCGTTAATATGTGTATTTTTGTAATTGTGACACTTCGCATCGAATAAAATGTGTTAAAAAATGCTAGTAAAAAAAGCTCATAGTAACTTGGAATAATGTAGTAAACTCAATAAATCAGCTTTCTTTCTTGATGCCAATGGTATTTTTGATGTATATGCGGGCTTTAAGTGTATACCTTGCCACTCCCATAGAGGACATAATATTACCTAGAGTCCCGATCCCGACTTCGGTGGTTCGCTCCCTTTCGACCTACAAGCAGAAATGTTCACATTTATACCTTAAAAGTGCATACGTGTTAGTTTCCCAATGCATTTCTTATGGGACCTCTCACTAATACTTATGCACTTTTAAGGTCACTTTGCCCACTCTAGTCATTGTGTATATGTGCTCTGGACCTTGACCCTTCCGGCTAGGTCCCTGTCGTTGTACAACCCGTAAAGTTCAGCGATTAGCAAGAGTTATTCTTCGTCTGATCTCGGCGCGCGCTGGTTTTATTGCCCGTGTTTATAGCGGAGCCTAGGTAGACAAACTCTTCTACTACCTCGAAGTTATATGTGTCGTTATTGTGACGTTCTGCCCGAGCCGTCGGTGTTGGGTGTCCTTCCTCGAAGACAGCATATACTTCGTTTTTCCCTCATTTACCGCTAAACCCATTTGCCGCTTCGCCAATTGTTATTTCAATATAAATCAAGTAGAACAGCCATTTCAACTATTTATATGTTCTTTATTCCAAAAAGTAATACACAAGCCTGACTTATAATAAGGTATGTATAGCTTAACATGATAATAAAATGAATTTTCCAAAAAAAAGTGAATGTACAATGAGTAAAAGACTGTTTCATACACAACACTTAAGTGATAAACGGATCTTTTTGACGTTTTGACAAACGAAACGAATGCAATAACAGCCTCTTCCATGGATTTTAACACACATATTAGGCCGCATAATGGCTTATCAAAAACGGAAAAAAACTGAGTACAATGGTAATTAAAACTGAAAAAGTAAAATTTTATGGATCTTCCGATAAGCCATTAGAATTAGATGCTTTCTCGGTTCCATTAATTGACCAAACTTTCGGTCGTATCATCATCTTGGAACTTCTCAATGAATAGTCACCATGCCATGGTTCCCAAACGATTCCAATCAAATTATGAGACAATGGACTATCGTGAAAAATACCATTTAAATTAACTTCGGCACAGCTAGAAGCAAAAAAAAAAAAAAAAAAACAAAAATAGAAAGATTTTTCACAGAAACGAAAACAAACCAGACCCACTTATTGAACCACCAACCACTGGCATATCCAGTAGCACAAGCACAGCATGCGTCGACTGTCTTGTCATTCCTGCGATCATATGTGCTGAAGTCTTGCATATTGTGATAATTGAGACCATCTGGAATTGCACCGCGATAACCATGTATAATTAAGTTATAATTGAACTCCTCGGAATTGACTCGAAATGTTGAATATTCAACCCACACCTTGACGCCATCAAAATCCTCAAGTTCAATACGCAGTTCATGATTCTCAAAATAAGTTACTTTATGGAGGAACTCATTTCCCCACCAAAAATCTTTTTCCAAACATCCAAAACCATGACGGTATTCATCCCATGTACGATTGAAATTTTCTTGAACAGCATAAGGTCCACGATTTTGAAAAACCGTCCAAGCTGGTCCATCTGTTGAGAAAATGCAAAAACGTTCATTCATATCACGCCCGGCTTCGTTATGATTTGGCGCAGAGAACTTGTATATGCCATCGACACGTTTTGTAAGCTCATGACAGCCGGTTTTTGACGTTTGTACAAAGTCTGAAAATCGCTTATGGTTTAAACAAACAACAAAAAGAGCAAATTAAACGAGTTTACCTATTGCTTCTTGTAGTTCTTCTGAATCCCGACTGCCATTATCGATATCTTCAACATCCTCTGTGGAACTCTGGACATTACCATCGATGTCAAGTTTTTCATTACTGTCATCTATTTTGTGTTTAGGTTCTTCAGAACCTTTCTCTCTTTCAAATTCCTCTCGTTCGAAGAGCGTTTTAAAATTTTTTTGAACCTCCATAATCTGTTTTTCGAACTTTTTAAGCAACAAATCTGAACTTTCGGTAAACGTTGTAATTTCATTCGACATTGATTGTGACACATTCCAAAAATGCAGACAATTTTGTGAATTGATTTCTTTCATTTGAAGTATTGTAGTGTCAAATCTTTGGATGTAAGTTTTTATCTCGTTCCATCGCTCAGTATTTTCGTCATGTTTGTCAATTATCTCTCTTAAACCGTCCTGAGGAATTATTTCAATGAGTTTCTTTAGTTTCTGGTCAATTTCTTTCATGTCAATCTTATCATTGTAAGCTTTCGAATTATTACAAGACATGATGGGGTGTATTAGTTTCGCCATTTTAACTTCATTGTTTTTGCTGTTGACATTTAATTTCGAACAACTTTTGCAGTTATCTCTTTCGATATTTTGTACATTACGTAAGATATTACTCAGTCGTGTTCCGATTTCGTTTCGCATTTTCCTGTCACTATTGATGAGTTTCCTTATTTCACTCAAATCATTTTCACTTTTTTCACCATTTCGAATAAATTTTTTGACATTTTCACCATGATTGCAGGTGTCGCTGAGATATACTAACTTCGAAAGAATGTGGTTCAAGACGAATTCTTGGGATGTTAGTTTTTGGCTTATTACATGATTCTCGTCTTGGGTTCGCCTGATCAAATCTATTTTGTGTTCGATTGTTTTCATTTGATCATTCCACGAATCGATGTGATGGTGAAATATTGACCAAGTGTGAGCTTTTTCTTGAAGCTGTTTGATTGATGTGTCAGCAGCAGAGAGGGTTTTTGATATAGTGTCAATTTTATGATCCAGACTATTAAGGTAATGAGACGAAAATATGGTTTCAGGATTTGAGGAATCATATTTTTCTTTTGAGTCAGAATCATCCAAAGCAAATACTTTAACAAGTAGGGAGAAATAAATAAGAATGTGAATTGTTTTCGACATTATTTTTGGAGGTCTTTTAATGTTCACTTTTGAAATCAAACTGACGTTTGACTTTCGAAACACAAAAATATTATTAAAGATACCAAGATGAAGCGTAAAGAGACCATATGTTTCAAGAAAAGACTTAAAAACAACTCATCAAACCTCCACGTGATTTCCTCAACTTCATTTTGCATTGTGCTTTAGCATTTCTACAAGCCTCTTTCGCATTCAGTTCTGAGTATGGAGTGTCAACATGTTTTGTTTCGTTGTCTTTTTCTAATAACATTATTCTTCGTTGGGCAGAATTGGATATCTCCATATTTTTTAGAAGTAAATATTAGAAGTAAATTTTGGTTTACCCTAATGATTTCCTGCTGTTTCCTATTAAACTCAGAGAATGACTTCGGACCAGATGGTAAATTTTTTTTAACTGAAATTACGTACCATTAACCTGTCAACACTTGAAGAAGAGTTTGAAGGATGTTTTTCGGTTATATGGCACTGAAGCAGTGCTATTTTCCTCCCTGATTAAGGTCTTGTTTTATAAGATAATTCCTCTCCGTAGTTGTGGATTCTATTTCTGGACTTCAAATTATTTAGGTATTGCCACCATATGAAATAAACTCTGTATTGTTAATTTTTTCGATTTTACAGTGATAATTTGATACTTTGAAACAGCAGTAATTGCTGACACTAATCACGAGATTTAGCGAAGTAGATTAAGAATAAATTTCGACTTATTTCGGATTTAGGGTAGAAGAAAACGTAGTATTTTACTAAAAGTACTATAATTCTACGGTCTGGTCAACTGATAAGTACCCTGGGCCCCTATTATGTATTATGATTATTGATTATCGTTGAAATCCGCTCGTTATCGTTAAAATCCGATTACACATAACGAGAATCGTTTATGATTTACGATTCTCGACCACCGAAATTGTAAGTTTACATTTAACTAATATACGAAAATTATTTCTGAAAATTGAACTAAAATTTGTTTGTTTTATTTAAAGACCACCAACAAAAAAAAAACAAATTGATTTACTAGTTGCTTTCTCGTTTTACTTAATCACTCCTTGATGCGACTTTCGTATCGTTAAATTGACGATCGTTTCGTTTTACATAATAAGGCCCCTGAAAGTCGAGGTTTATCATTTCACTAAATCTCATGATTCCCATTTTGGATCTTTCGTTTAATCCGTTTAGTTACACAGGAAACTTGTTAACATAACTGCAAACGATTAGTTAGTTAGTTACTTACTTATTGTGGCGCTACAGTCCAGGTTGGACGACGGCCTCACCCAACAAACTTCTCCAGCCAGCTCGGTCCCTGGCTAGCTGTCCCCAGTTTCACACGCCAAGTTGGTTCAGGTCCTCTACCACCTGTGTGCTCTACCGGAGACGCAGTCTTCCTCTTCTGCGACGTCCTTGCGGGTTACATTCAAAAACTTTACGAGCCTGAGCATTATTTTCCATTCGCTCAAAATGAGCCAACTATCTAAGTCGTTGGACCTTTACTTTTCTGGCTAGGTCAGTGTCGCTGTACAGCTTGTACAGTTCTTGGTTGAATCTTCGTCTCCATTCTCCATTAATGCGGACAGGACCAAAAATCCCTCGAAGAATTTTTCTCTTAAAGCAGCCCAAAACGTTTTCATCAGAAGTTGTCATAGTCCATGTCTCTGCACCATACATGAGGACCGAGATGATGAGGGTTTTGTAGAGAGTCACTTTAGTTGCTCGGGAGAGGACTTTACTACCCAATTGCCTTCTAAATCCAAAGAAGCAGCGATTGGCAAGAGTGATTCTTCGTTTAATTTCAGCGCTGTTGTCTTTAACTACCTCGAAGTTAAATCTGTCTATGTTGAGGTTTGCTCGAAGACGTCGATGTTGGTAGTCCTTTCTTGACGACAACATTAACTTTGTCTTGCCCTCGTTAACCGCTAGATCCATCTTCCTGGCCACAAACGCTGCACTGACATCACGCTGTGTTCTTCCAATTATGTCAATGTCGTCTGCGTATCCTAGTAGCTAGATGGACCTTTGGAAGATTGTTCCTCTGGTATT
The DNA here is from genome assembly GCA_920937365.1 of Sphaerophoria rueppellii. NCBI lineage: Eukaryota > Metazoa > Arthropoda > Insecta > Diptera > Syrphidae > Sphaerophoria > Sphaerophoria rueppellii. The sequence goes on along the minus strand of CAKKXW010000004.1, from coordinate 67,755,993 downwards.
GACAGTGGAGCTTTGCACAATCTTTTCAAGAATGATGTAGAAGAAATCGCATGACAACGCATCGCCTTGTCTAAAACCTTTTTTGACATCAAAAGCGTCCGTTAGGTTTTTTTCCGACCATGAACAGCGTGAATTTTTGCATTGGATGCCATTGCTGTATACAGTTGGTCTCTATAGACGCTGTTATACGCGGCCTTGAATTCGATGAATTCGATGAAAAGGTGATAGGTATCGATTTGAAATTCCTGGGTCTTCTCCAAGATCTGCCGTAGGGTGAATATTTGATCGATGGTGGACTTTCCGGGTCTGAAGCCACACTAATAAGGACCTACCAGGTTGTTGACGAAGGGCTTTAAACGTTCACACAACACGGCAGACAAGATCTTATAGGCGATGTTAAAAAGACTTATACCTCTGTAGTTGGTGCAGTTCAGGGGATCTCCTTTTTTGAGGATCGGCCATACGATGCTGAGGTTCCATTCAATGGGCATGCTTTCCTCCCACCAAATTTTGCAGATGAGCTGGTGCATGCTCCTAACTTAATCATCTTCAGCTGTTTTGTACAGTTCGGCGGCTAGCCTGTCTGCTCCAGCGGCTTTGTTCGACTTTAGTTTAGATATCGCTATCTTCACTTCGTGCATGTCGGGTGGGTGGAATTGTTGGCAACCACCCTCCTTTCGTACGGGTAACTTACCTTGGAGTCGTAGCATACCGGCTAGGAGTTTTTTCCTCTAGGGGACTTGACGTGGTTGATGTCTCCATATTCAGAAAAATTGTAGCGGATATTCTAGAACAGACGGCACAACACACTTGCAAATTTCGGGAAGCAGTTGTTGGACCATCCAGGAAT
>CAKKXW010000004.1:67632403-67732525 GCA_920937365.1 Sphaerophoria rueppellii | reverse complement strand
GGGGGGGGGGGGGGGGGGGGGGGGGGGGGGGGGGGCGGGGGGGGGGGGGGGGGGGGAGGGGGGGGGGGGGGGGGGGGGGGGGGGGGGGGGGGGGGGGGGGGGGGGCGGGGGGGGGGGGGGGGGGGGGGGGGGGGGGGGGGGGGGGGGGGGGGGGGGGGGGGGGGGGGGGGGGGGGGGGGGGGGGGGGGGGGGGGGGGGGGGGGGGGGCGGGGGGGGGGGGGGGGGGGGGGGGCGGGGGGGGGGGGGGGGCGGGGGGGGGGGGGGGGGGGGGGGGGGGGGGGGGGGGGGGGCGGGGGGGGGGGGGGGCGGGGGGGGGGGGGGGGGGGGGGGGCGGGGGGGGGGGGGGGGGGGGGGGGGGGGGGGGGTGGGGGGGGGGGGGGGGGGGGGGGGGGGGCGGGGGGGGGGGGGGGGGGGGGGGCGGGGGGGGGGCGGGGGGGGGGGGGGGCGGGGGGGGGGGGGGGCGGGGGCGGGGGGGGGGGGGGGGGGGGGGGGGGGGGGGGGGGGTGGGGGGGGGGGGGGGGGCGGGGGGGGGGGGGGGGGCGGGGGGGCGGGGGGGGGGGGGGGGGGGGGGGGGGGCGGGGGGGGGGGGGGGGGGGGGGGGGGGGGGGGGGGGGGGGGGGGGGGGGGGGCGGGGGGGGCGGGGGGGGGGGGGGGGGGGGGGGGGGGGGGGGGCGGGCGGGGGGGGGGGGGGGGGGGGGGGGCGGGGGGGGGGGGGGGGGGGGGGGGGGGGGGGGGGGGGCGGGGGGGGGGGGGGGGGGGGGGGGGGGGCGGGGGGGGGGGGGGGGGGGGGGGGGGGGCGGGGGGGGGGGGGGGGGGGCGGGGGGGGGGGGGGGGGGGGGGGGGGGCGGGGGGGGGGGGGGGGGGGGGGCGGGGGGGGGGGGGGGTGGGCGGGGGGGGGGGGGGGGGGGCGGGGGGGGGGGGGGGGGGGGCGGGGGGGGGGGGGGGGGGGCGGGGGGGGGGGGGGGGGGGGGGGGGGGGGGGGGGGGGGGGGGGGGGGGGGGGGGGGGTGGGGGGGGGGGGGGGGGGCGGGGGGGGGGGGGGGGGGGGCGGGGGGGGGGGGCGGGGGGGGGGGGGGGGGGGGGGGGGGGGGTGGGGGGGGGGGGGGGGGGGGGGGGGGGGGGGGGGGGGGCGGGGGGGGGGGGGGGGAGGGGGGGGGGGCGGGGGGGGGGGGGGGGGGGGGGGGGGCGGGGGGGGGGGGGGGGGGGGGGGGGGGGGGAGGGGGGGGGGGGGGGGGGGGGGCGGGGGGGGGGCGGGGGGGGGGGGAGGGGGGGGGGGGGGGGGGGTGGGGGGGGGGGGGGGGGGGGGGCGGGGGGGGGGGGGGGGGGGGGGGGGGGGGGGGGGGGCGGGGGGGGGGGGGAGGGGGGGGGGCGGGGGGGGGGGGGGGGGCGGGGGGGGGGGGGGGGGGGGGGGGGGGGGGGGGGCGGGGGGGGGGGGGGGGCGGGGGGGGGGGGGGGGGGGGGGGGGGGGGGGGGGGGGGGGGGGGGGGGGGGGGGCGGGGGGGGGGGGGGGGGGGGGGGGGGGGCGGGGGGGGGGGGGGGGGGGGGGGGGGGGGGGGGGGGGGGGGGGGGCGGGGGGGGGGGGGGGGGGGGGGGCGGGGGGGGGGGGGGGGCGGGGGGGGGGGGGGGGGGGGGGCGGGGGGGGGGGCGGGGGGGGGGGGGGTGGGGGGGGGGGGGGGGGGGGGGGGGGGGGGGGGGGGGGGGGGGGCGGGGGGGGGGGGGGCGGGGGGGGGGGGGGGGGGGGGGGGGGGGGGGGGAGGGGGGGGGGGGGGGGGGGGGGGGGGGGCGGGGGGGGGGGGGGGCGGGGGGGGGGGGCGGGGGGGGGGGGGGGGGGGGGGGGGGCGGGGGGGGGGGGGGGGGGGGGGGGGGGGGGGGGGGGGGGGGGGGGGGGCGGGGGGGGGGGGGGGGGCGGGGGGGGGGGGGGGGGGGGGGGGCGGGGGGGGGAGGGGGGGGGGGGGGCGGGGGGGGGGGGGGGGGGGGGGGGGGGGGGGCGGGGGGGGGGGGGGGGGGGGGGGGGGGGGGGGGGGGCGGGGGGGGGGGGGGGGGGGGGGGGGGGGCGGGGGGGGGGGGGGGGGGGGCGGGGGGGGGGGGGGCGGGGGGGGGGGGGGGGGGGGGGCGGGGGGGGGGGGGGGGGGGGGGGGGGGGGGGGGGGGGGGGCGGGGGGGGGGGGGGGGGGGGGGGGGGGGGGGGGGGGGGGGGCGGGGGGGGGGGGGGGGGGGGGGCGGGGGGGGGGGGGGGGGGGGGGGGGGGGCGGGGGGGGGGGGGGGGGGCGGGGGGGGGGGGGGGGGGGGGGGGGGGGGGGGGGGGGGGGGGCGGGGGGGGGGGGGGGGGGGGGGGGGGGGGGGGGGGGGGCGGGGGGGGGGGGGGGGCGGGGGGGGGGGGGGGGGGGGGGGCGGGGGGGGGGGGGGGGGGGGGGGGCGGGGGGGGGGGGGGGGGGCGGGGGGGGGGGGGCGGGGGGGGGGGCGGGGGGGGGGGGGGGGGGGGGGGGGGGGGGGGAGGGGGGGGGGGGGGGGGGGGGGGGGGGCGGGGGGGGGGGGGGGGGCGGGGGGGGGGGGGGCGGGGGGGGCGGGGGGGGGGGGGGGGGGGGGGGGGGGGGGGGCGGGGGGGGGGGGGGGGCGGGGGGGGGGGGGGGGGGGGGGAGGGGGGGGGGGGGGGGGGGGGGGGGGGGGGGGGGGGGGGGGGGGGGGGGAGGGGGGGGGGCGGGGGGGGGGGGGGGGGGGGGCGGGGGGGGGGGGGGGGGGGGGGGGGGGGGGGGGGGGGGGAGGGGGGGGGGGGGGGGGGGGCGGGGGGGGGGGGGGGGGGGGGGGGGGGGGGGGCGGGGGGGGGGGGGGGGGGGGGGGGGGGGGGGGGGGGGCGGGGGGGGGGGGGCGGGGGGGGGGGGGGGGGGGGGGGGGGGGGGGGGGGGGGGGGGGGGGGGCGGGGGGCGGGGGGGGGGGGGGGGGGGGGGGGGGGGGGGGGCGGGGGGGGGGGGGGGGGGCGGGGGGGGGGGGGGGGGGGGGCGGGGGGGGGGGGGGGGGGGGCGGGGGGGGGGGGGGGGGGGGGGGGGGGGGGGGGGGGGGGGGGGGGGGGGCGGGGGGGGGGGGGGGGGGGGGGGGGGGGGGGGGGGGGGGGGGCGGGGGGGGCGGGGGGGGGGGGGGGGGGGGGGGGGGGGGCGGGGGGGGGGGGGGGGGGGGGGGGGGGGGGGGCGGGGGGGGGGGGGGGGGGGCGGGGGGGGGGGGGGGGGGGGGGGGGGGGGGGGGCGGGGGGGGGGGGGGGGGGGGGGGGGCGGGGGGGGGGGGGGGCGGGGGGGGGGGGGGGGGGCGGGGGGGGGGGGGGGGGGGGGGGGGGGGGGGGGGGGCGGGGGGGGGGGGGGGGGGGGGGGGGGGGGGGGGGGGGGCGGGGGGGGGGGGGGGGGGGGGGGGGGGAGGGGGGGGGGGGGGGGGGGGGGGGGGGGGGGGGGGGGGGGGGGGGGGGGGGGGCGGGGGGCGGGGGGGGGGGGGGGGCGGGGGGGGGGGGGGGGGGGGGGGGGGGGGGGGGGGGGGGGGGGGGGGGGGGGGGGGGGGGCGGGGGGGGGGGGGGGGGGGGGGGGGGCGGGGGGGGGGGAGGGGGGGGGGGGCGGGGGGGGGGGGGGGGGGGGGGGGGGGGGGGGGGGGGGGGGGGGGGGGGGGGGGGGGGGGGGGGGGGGGGGGGGGGGGGGGGGGGGGGGGGGGGGGGGGGGCGGGGGGGGGGGGGGGGGGGGGGGGGGGGGGGGGGGGGGGGGGGGGGCGGGGGGGGGGGGCGGGGGGGGGGGGGGGGGAGGGGGGGGGGGGGGGGGGGGGGGGGGGGGGGGGGGGGGGGGGGGGGGGGGGGGGGGGGGGGGCGGGGGGGGGGGGGGGGGGGGGGGGGGGGGTGGGGGGGGGGGGGGGGGGGGGGGGGGGGGGGGGGGGGGGGGGGGGGCGGGGGGGGGGGGGGGGGGGGCGGGGGGGGGGGGGGGGGGGGGGGGGGGGGGGGGGGGGGGGGGGGGGGGGGGGGGGCGGGGGGGGGGGGGGGGGGGGGGGGGGGGGCGGGGGGGGGGGGGGGGGGGGGGGGGGGGGGGGGGGGGGGGGGGGGGCGGGGGGGGGGGGGGGGGGCGGGGGGGGGGGGGGGGGGGGGGGGGGGGGGGGGGGGGGGGGGGGGGGGGGGGGGGGCGGGGTGGGGGGGGGGGGGGGGGGGGCGGGGGGGGGGGGGGGGGGGGGGGGGGGGGGGGGGGTGGGGGGGGGGGGGGGGGGGGGGGGGGGGGGGGGGGGGGGGGGGGGGGGGGGGGGGGGGGGGGCGGGGGGGGGGGGGGGGGAGGGGGGGGGGGGGGGGGGGGGGGGGGGGGGGTGGGGGGGGGGGGGGGGGGGGGGGGGGGGGGGGGGGGGGGGGGGTGGGGGGGGGGGGGGGGGGCGGGGGGGGGGGGGGGGCGGGGGGGGGGCGGGGGGGGGGGGGGGGGGGGAGGGGGGGGGGGGGGCGGGGGGGGGGGGGGGGGGGGGGGGGGGGGGGGGGGGGGGGGGGGGGGGGGGGGGGGGGGGGGGGGGGGGGGGGGGGGGGGGGGGGGGGGGGGGGGGGGGGGGGGGGGGGGGGGGGGGGGGGGGGGGGGGGGGGGGGGGGGGCGGGGGGGGGGGGGGGGGGGGGGGGGGGGGGGCGGGGGGGGGGGGGGGGGGGGGGGGGGGGGGGGGGGGGGGGGGGGGGGGAGGGGGGGGGGGGGGGGGGGGGGGGGGGGGGGGGGGGGGGGGGGGGGGGCGGGGGGGGGGGGGAGGGGGGGGGGGGGCGGGGGGGGGGGGGGGGGGGGGGGGGGGGGGGGGGGGGGGGGGGGGGGGGGGGGGCGGGGGGGGGGGGGGGGGGGCGGGGGGGGGGGGGGGGGGGGGGCGGGGGGGGGGGGGGGGGGGGGGGGGGGGGGGGGGGGGGGGGGGGGGGGGGGCGGGGGGGGGGTGGGGGGGGGGGGCGGGGGGGGTGGGGGGGGGGGGGGGGGGGGGGGGGGGGGGGGGGGGGGGGGGGGGGGGGGAGGGGGGGGGGGGGGGGGGGGGGGGGGGGGGGGGGGGGGGGGGGGGGGGGCGGGGGGGGGGGGGGGGGGGGGGGGCGGGGGGGGGGGGGGGGGGGGGGGGGGGGGGGGGGGGGGGGGGCGGGGGGGGCGGGGGGGGGGGGGGGGGGGGGGGGGGGGGGGGGGTGGGGGGGGGGGGGGGGGGGGGGGGGGGGGGGCGGGGGGGGGGGGGGGGGGGGGCGGGGGGGGGGGGGGGGGGGGGGGGGGGGGGGCGGGGGGGGGGGGGGGGGGGGGGGGGGGGGGGGGCGGGGGGGGGTGGGGGGGGGGGGGGGGGAGGGGGGGGGGGGGGGGGGGGGGGGGGGGGGGGGGGGGGGGGGGGGGAGGGGGGGGGGGGGGAGGGGGGGGGGGGGGGGGGGGGGGGGGGGGGGGGCGGGGGGGGGGGCGGGGGGGGGGGGGGGGGGGGGGGGGCGGGGGGGGGGGGGGGGGGGGGGGGGGGGGGGGGGGGGGGGGGGGGGGGGGGCGGGGGGGGGGGGGGGGGGGGGGGGGGGGGGGCGGGGGGGGGGGGGGGGGGGGGGGGGGGGGGGGGGGGGGGGGGGGGGGGTGGGGGGGGGGGGGGGGGGGGGGGGGGGGGGGGGGGGGGGGGGGCGGGGGGGGTGGGGGGGGGGGGGGGGGGGGGGGGGGGGGGGGGGGGGGGGGGGGGGGGGGGGGGGGGGGGGGGGAGGGGGGGGGGGGGGGGGGGGGGGGGGGGGGGGGGGGGGGGGGGGCGGGGGGGGGGGGGGGGGGCGGGGGGGGGGGGGGGGGGGGGGGGGGGGGGCGGGGGGGGGGGGGGGGAGGGGGGCGGGGGGGGGAGGGGGGGGGGGGCGGGGGGGGGGGCGGGGGGGGGGGGGGGGGGGGGGGGGGGGGGGGGAGGGGGGGGGCGGGGGGGGGGGGGGGGGGGGGGGGGGGGGGAGGGGGGGGGGGGGGGGGGGGGGGGGGGGGGGGGGGGGGGGGGGGGGGGGGGGGGGGGCGGGGGGCGGGGGGGGGCGGGGGGGGGGGGGGGGTGGGGGGGGAGGGGGGGGGCGGGGGGGGGGGGGGGGGGGCGGGGGGGGGGGGGGGGGGGGGGGGGGGGGGGGGGGGGGGGGGGGGGAGGGGGCGGGGGGGGGGGGGGGGGGGGGGGGGGGGCGGGGGGGGCGGGGGGGGGGGGGGGGGGGGGGGGGGAGGGGGGGGGGGGCGGGGGGGGGGGGGGGGGGGGGGGGGGGGGGGGGGGGGGGGGGGGCGGGGGGGGGCGGGGGGGGGGGGGGGGGGGGGGGGGGGGGCGGGGGGGGGGGGGGGGGGGCGGGGGGGGGGCGGGGGGGGGGCGGGGGGGGGGGCGGGGGCGGGGGGGCGGGGGGGGGGGGGGGGGGGGGGGGGGGGGGGGGGGGGCGTGGCGGGGGGGGGGGGGGGGGGGGGGGGGGGGGGGGGGGGAGGGGGGGGCGGGGGGGGGGGGGGGGGGGGGGGGGGGGGGGGGGGGGGGGGGGGAGGGGGAGGGGGGGGGGGGGGGGGGGGGGGGGGGGGGGCGGGGGGGGGGGGGGGGGGGGGGGGGGCGGGGGGGGGGGGGGGGGCGGGGGGGGGGGGGGGGGGGGGGGGGGCGGGGGGGGGGGGGGGGGGGGGGGGGGGGGGGGGGGGAGGGGGGGGGGGGGGGGGGGGGGGGGGGGGGGGGGCGGGGGGGGGGGGGGGGGGGGGGGGGGGGGCGGGGGGGGGGGGGGGGGGGGGGGGAGGGGGGGGGGGGCGGGGGGGGAGGGGGGGGGGGGGGGGCGGGGGGGGGGGCGGGGGGGGGGGGGGCGGGGGGGGGGGGGGGGGGGGCGGGGGAGGGGGGGGGGGGGGGGGGGGGGGGGGAGGGGGGGGGGGCGGGGGGGGGGGGGGGGGGGGGGGGGCGGGGGGGGGGGGGGGGGGGGGGGGGGGGGGGGGGCGGGGGGGGGGGGGGGGGGGGGGGGGGGGGGGGAGGGCGGGGGGGGGTGGGGGGGGGGGGGGGGGGGGGGGGGGCGGGGGGGGGGGGGGGTGGGGGGGGGGGGGGGCGGGGGGGGGGGGGGGGAGGGGGGGGGGGGGGGGGGGGAGGGGGGGGGAGGGGGGGGGGGGGCGGGGGAGGGGGGGGGGGGGGGGGGGGGGGGGGGGGGGGGGGGGGGGGGGGGGGGGGGGGGGGGGGGAGGGGGGGGGGGGGGGGGGGGGGGGGGGGGGGGGGGGGGGCGGGGGGGGGGGGGGGGGGGGGGGGGGGGGGGGGGGGGGAGGGGGAGGGGGGGGGGGGGGGGGGGGGCGGGGGGGGGGGGGGGGGGGGGGGGGGGGGGGGGGGGGGCGGGGGGGGGGGGGGGGGGGGGGGGGGCGGGGGAGGGGGGGGGGGGGGGGGCGGGGGGGGGAGGGGGGGGGGGAGGGGGGGGGGGGGCGGGGGGGGGGGGGAGGGGGGGGGGGGGCGGGGGGGGGGGGGGGGGGGGGGGGGGGGGCGGGGGGGGCGGGGGGGGGGGGGGGGGGGGGGGGGGGGGGGGGGGGGGAGGGGGGGGGCGGGGGGTGGGGGGGGGGGGGGGGGGGGGGGGGGGGGGAGGGGGGGGGAGGGGGGGGGGGGGGAGGGGGGGGGGGGGGGGGGGGGGGGGGGGGGGGGGGGGGGGGCGGGGGGGGAGGGGGCGGGGGGGGGGGGGGGCGGGGGGGGGGGGGCGGGGGGGGGGGGGGGGGGGGGGGGGGAGGGGGCGGGGGGGGGGGGGGAGGGGCGGGGGGGGCGGGGGGGGGGCGGGGGGGGGGGGGGGGGGGGGGGGGGGGGGGGGGGGGGGGGGGGCGTGGGGGGGGTGGGGGGGGGGGGCGGGGGGGGGGGGGCGAGGCGGGGGGGGAGGGGGTGGGGGGGGGGGGGGGGGGGGCGGGGGGGGGGGGGTGGGGGGGGCGGGCGGGGGGGGGGAGGGGGGGGGAGGGGGGGGGGGGGGGGGGGGGGGGGGGGGGGGGGCGGGGGGGGCGGGGGGGGGGGGGGGGCGGGGGGGGGGGGGCGGGGGGGGGGGGAGGGGGGGGGCGGGGGCGGGGGGGGGCGGGGGGGGGGGGGCGGGGGGGGGGGGGGGGGGGGGGGGAGGGGGGGGGGGGGGGGGGAGGGGGGGGGGGGGGGGAGGGGGGGGGGGGGGGGGGGCGGGGGGGGGGGGGGGCGGGGAGGGGGGGGGGGGGGGGGGGGGGGAGGGGGGGGTGGGGGGCGGAGGGCGGGGGGGGGGGGGGGGGGGGGGGGGGGGGGGGGGGGGGGGGGGGGCGGGGGGGGGGGGGGGGGGGGGGGGGGGGGCGGCGGGGGCGGGGGGGGGGGGGGGTGGCGGGGGGGGGGCGGGGGGGGGGGCTGGGGCGGGGGAGGGGGGGGGGGGCGGGGGGAGGGGGGGGGGGGGGGGGGGGGGGTGGGGGGGGGGGGGGGCGGGGGGGGGAGGGCGGGGGGGGGGGGGGGGGGGGCGGGGGGGTGGGGGGGGGGGGGGGCGGGGGGGGGGGGGGGGGGGGGGGGGGGGGGGGGGGGGGGGGGGCGGGGGGGGGGGGGGGGGGGGGGGCGGGAGGGGGGGGGGGGGGGGGGGGGGGGGGGGGGGGGGGGAGGGGGGGCGGGGGGGGGGGGGGCGGGGGGGGGGGGGGGGGGGTGGGGGGGGGGGGGGGGGGGGGGGGGGGGAGGGGGGGGGGGGGGGGGGGGGAGGGGGGGGAGGGGGGGAGGGGGGGGGGGGGGGGCGGGGGGGGGGGGGGGGGAGGGGGGGGGGGGGGGGGGGGGGGGGGGGGGTGGGCGGGGGGGGGAGGGCGGGAGGCGGGGGGGGGGGGGGGCGGGGGGAGGGGGGGCGGGGAGGGGGGGGGGGGGGGGGGGTGGAGGAGGGGGGGGGGGGGGGGGGGGGGGGCGGGGTGGGGGGGGGGGGGGGGGGGGCGGGGGGGGGGGCGTGGGGGGGGGGGGGAGGGGGGAGGGTGGGGGGGGAGGGGTGGGGTGGGGGGGAGGGGGGGGGGGGGGGAGGGGGGGGGGGGGGGGGGGGGGGAGGGGGGGGGGGAGGGGGGGGGGGGGGGGCGGGGTGGGGGGGGGGGGGGGGGGCGGGGGGGGGGGGGGGGGAGGGGGGGGAGGGGGGGGGGGGGCGGGGGGGGGGGGGGGGGGGGGGGGGGGGGGGGTGGGGGGGGGGGGGGGGGGGGGGGGGGGGGGGGGGGGGGGGGGAGGGGGGGAGGGGGAGCGGGGGGGGGGGGGGAGGGGGGGGGGGGGGGGGGGGGGGGGGGGGGGGGGGGGGGGGAGGGGGGGGGGGGGGGGGGGGGGTGGGGGGGGGGGGGAGGGGGGGAGGGGGGGGGGGGGGGGGGGTGGGGGGGGGTGGGGAGGGGGGGGGGAGGCGGGGGGGGGGGAGGGGGGCGGGGGGGGGGGCGGGCGGGGGGGGGGAGGGGGGGGGGGGGGGGGGGGGGAGGGGGGGGGGGGGGGGGGGGGGGCGGGGGGGGTGGGGGCGGGGGGGGGGGGGGGGGGGAGGGCGGAGGGGGGGGGGGGGGAGGGGGGGGGGGGGGCGGGGGGGGGGGGGGGGGGGGGGGGGGGGAGGGGGGGGGGGGGGGGGGGGGGGGGGCGGGGGGGGGGGGCGGGGGGGGGCGGGGGGGGGGGGGGGGGGGGGGGGGGGGGGGGCGGGGGGGGCTAGACCGCAGCCAACATACACGCATAAAATTTTCTCGAATGTGACAACTGGTAAAACCGCGCCGTATTCGTGTGACTGATTTAAGGTTATATTTCTGGCTGAATCATTTTGATAAAAACTTCGATACCCGTAAATTTAATGAATTTAAGTAGAAAGAAAACAAGTAATTTGAAGAACAGACTAAAAGTATGTAAATATTTCTCTATTATTATCATTACAATATTGTTTATATTATTGTAGGAATTTTGTAACCTATTAAATAAACACCAAATAATTGGATCAACAAGTATTTTATTTGAGGGTTACAAAATCTGAAAGAAAAGCCAACATTACAAAATTCTTTTAATTCATCATTACAATGAATCGCAAGAAACCAGCAAAAGAAAATCCACAGGTTAACCCAGCAGCGCCAGAAAGCGAAGCAGAACAACATAATTGCAAAGCGTGTAGCGCGCCGGATTCTATGGATGATATGGTGTTGTGTGACAACCCATCGTGCGGCTCTTGGTATCACTACAAGTGTGTAGGCGTCGATAGTTCTGTTGCCCTTCGTACATGGATGTGTTCAGCATGTACCCGAAGCAACACTGATTCTGCAGGAACCTCACAAGCAGCAGTAGCTGCCCTCGCAACTGCACACGTAAGTTCCCGGTCTCATTTCTCCAGGTCTTCAAAGACTTCACACAGCAAACGTCTCCAACTTGAACTTCAAAAGTTAGATGAGGAAAGACGTCTGGCCAAGGAAAGAGAAAAAAGCGAACGTGAGTATATTAATAAGAAGTACAAGATTTTGAGCCTGATGGAAGACTCAAACAACGACTCCGAGGAAGATGAAGTTCATTCATTAGCAGCTACGATTCAAGACAGAACTCGTAACTGGATTAACGACCCGAAATCGAAGTCTGAAAGCACCAATCTTCACAACCAACCTCGTCTAGATAAAACGAAGGCAATAAATCAAGAAATAATAATAATGGCAAATAATGTTTTGCCATCGGGAGCGAATTTTATGAACTTCGACTCGCTTAGTTCGGAAGCAAGCCAAATTTGCGACAATATACAACAACAATCACTGCAACGATCAGCACCACCACCGCCGCCGCAACCGTCATCACAAACGCAGCAGCCACATACTCAAAATTCACCACCGTTTCAAAATGCAACTGCTCGAATACAACAACAACGTAATGATATTATTCAGCCGTTAGAGCTCGCCGAAAATCCCACTGCAATGATCACCAAAAATCAGTTGGCAGCTCGCCATTCCCTTTCGAAAGAGCTGAAAAGCTTTAGTGGAGACCCTGATGAATGGCCCCTATTCATACGAAGCTTTGAGAGAAGCACAGAACTGTGTGGGTTCTCAAGCGAAGAGAATCTTATGCGCCTTCAACAATCTCTTAAAGGGAAGGCTCTGGAAGCAGTTAAGAGTTTACTCATTCAACCCGACTGTGTCCCCCGAGTCATTTCGACTCTGAAAATGCTGTTTGGCAGACCAGAATTTATTATTGAAACGCTCGTGAATAAAATTAACGCCACTCCACCACCGAAGGCCGATAAGCTCGAAAGTATTGTGAATTTTGCCATTACCGTCCAAAACCTTTGTGCAACAATAGAAGCAATGGGATGTTCTATTTATCTGAGTAATCCCACTCTTCTACGTGAGTTAATAGAAAAGCTTCCTCCATCGATCCGTCTCAACTGGGCCATGCACACGCAGACACTCTCAGATGCTAATCATACGCTATCCAGCTTTAGCCTTTGGCTATACAAGATGGCTGAAGCCGTAAATCTTGTTAGCTTACCAAGTGAACTGAGAAGAGACAAAGAAGCTAAACCAACCAAACACAAGGGATTTTTGCATGTTCATTCTCAAGCCGATAACGTGAACAGTTGTTTCATCTGTAAAGGACATTGCAAATCGATTCCGGACTGCCAACAATTTAGGAATCTGACCCTCTCCCTTAAATGGGCAGTTGTGCGCGATCGGAGATTATGCAGGCGTTGCCTCACCAAGCATGGAAGGCAAAGATGTAAGGTTGAGACTGTGTGTGGAATGAATGATTGTGTTTTTAAACACCACCAACTTTTGCACAACAATGAAAAAGACCCCCACACGCATAAATCAGAAATCGCAAACAAGATTGTTGAGGAAGCATCCACACATCATGATGATCATCTGCACCACCACAATTTCGAAGCAGTCCTTTTCCGGGTAATTCCAGTGACTCTTTATGGAAACTGTACCCAAACAAACATATTCGCCCTGTTTGACGAAGGCTCGTCAGTCACCTTACTTGATGAAGAAGTAGCACGTAAACTGAATGTGAGAGGTGTCGCGTCTCCATTGCGTCTTAGATGGACTGCAGATGAACATCGATGTGAAGACGACTCAGAATGCATGGACCTCAAAATATCAGGTATTTCCTTTCAAAATAAAAAATATACTCTGGAAAATGTCCATACTGTTAAGGGTCTCAAACTACCTCATCAATCCGTAAACAACGAAAAACTTCAAGCGAAATACAATTATTTGAGAGGTCTTCCTATAAGCTCATTTTCCAATGAAAGACCACGGTTACTCATCGGTATTAACAACTGGAAGCTAGGTCTACCTTTGAAATTTAGAGAAGGTGGCGCTAGGCAACCTGTAGCCACGAAGACACGGCTTGGGTGGACTGTTCATGGTTGTTTGAAAGACGAACCCAGAAAACAAGAACTAACAACTACAGAAGCCGACTGTAATCTTCATGTCTGCGATTGCGAGCGATGTGATGACGGAAATCTTCAAGACCTTGTTAAACAGTTTTTATGCAACGACGCCCTTGGACTTTCTCAACCAAAAAATATATTAATGCCTGTTGAAGACGAACGTGCCTTAGCCTTACTTAGAGAAGTAACGAACCGAAAAGAAGGATATTTCGAGACTGGCCTTCTCTGGAAAAACAGTAATGTTAAATTGCCAGATAGTTTTGAAATGGCTTTCAAACGTTTTGAGAATCTGCAAAGACGAATGGCAAAAAACCCAGACCTAAGGGAAGCTCTTCAAAACAAAATCGAACACTATCTTCAAAAAGGCTACGCTCGAAAATTGAGCAGTCAGGATCTTGAAGTGAAGCGTGATCGCATGTGGTATTTACCAATATTTCCCGTGACGAACCCGAATAAGCCATCTAAACTTCGAATTGTATGGGATGCCGCAGCCAAAGTACGCGGCACGTCTTTAAACTCCTTTCTCATGAAGGGCCCAGACCAGCTGACCAGCCTAACCTCCGTGCTTTTTAAGTTCAGAGAGAAAAAGATAGCTATTGGTGGGGACATCATGGAGATGTTTCACCAAGTGAAAATCCGAGTCGAAGATCAATACTCTCAATTATTTTTATGGAGCAATACCGAAACCAATTCTCCCGAGATCTATGCGATGACTGTTATGACGTTTGGGGCATGTTGCTCACCCGCCTGTGCACAGTACGTTAAGAACAGTAATGCGAGAGATTTCGCTGACGTCTTCCCAGCTGCCGTTAAGGCAATTCTTGAAAACCACTACGTCGATGACCTTCTAGTTAGCGTCGACACTCAACAAGAAGCAGTAGAACTGGCAAGAAATATTCGTTTCATCCACAGCCAAGCCGGGTTCCATATACGGAACTGGATATCGAACTCAAAAGGAGTATTGAATGATCTGCAATCTATCACCACTGATACTGAATTTAAAAACCTGAACATGGATCCGGAACTCGTATCAGAGAAGGTTTTGGGTATGTGGTGGAGCACCAACAAGGACATGTTCATTTTCAAACCAACAAGTAACCCAACATTTTCATCTTTACTCTCTTTAAATCGTCGTCCGACCAAACGAGATGTCTTACGGATATTGATGACCATATTCGATCCACTAGGGCTAATCGCTCATTTCCTAATGTATCTAAAAATCTTATTGCAGGAGATCTGGAGATCAGGGATCGGATGGGACGATTTTATTCAAGAAGACCAACATCACAAATGGTTGAAGTGGGTTCAACACCTGTCAAAAGTTAGAGATCTTCAAATACCCAGATGCTACATCACGGAAAGATTCACAATCCAGCCCTCAACACAGCTACATCTATTTGTTGACGCAAGTGAGGAAGGGTATGCTGCTGTAGCCTACTGGAGGTTCTCAGATGGTACATTTACTAAAGTTTCTCTGATCGGAGCAAAAACCCGAGTGGCCCCATTAAAAAGTCTATCAATACCGAGGCTGGAGTTGCAAGCAGCAACCCTAGGAGCTCGTTTGGCAAAAGCGATCACTGAGTCACATAACATCACGTTTGTCAGCAAAGTCTTTTGGTCGGACTCGAAGAATGTACTCTCCTGGCTCCGATCAGACCATCGTAAGTATAAGCAATTTGTAGCTTTCCGAGTTAGCGAGATTTTGGAACTTTCCGATGTCTCAGAGTGGCGTTGGATTCCTTCAAAGGAGAACGTGGCCGATGAGGCCACGAAAGGCTGTAAAATTGTGGATCTCTGTTCCACGAGCCGCTGGTTTACAGGACCATCATTCTTACTTGAACGTCCCGAAACATGGCCTATAGAAAAATGTAACATCGAACACAACACCGAAGACCTCAGAAGCCAGTATCTCAACGTACACATCATAGATCAAGAAGATATTTTCCCCGAAGATCACTTTTCATCGTGGACAAAATTACACCGAAGCTGCGCCTTTGTCCAACGGTTTATCAAGAAAACCCGAGCAAGAGCAGAACTCAGGCGAATCCTCTGCAAAAGTTTCGCCCCATCAAAGGAACAACTAGAGGAAATCAAGCACCTTCAAGATGAAGCAAGCCAAGCCGGAAATTTCACTCAAACCGAATTACAACGAGCAGAACAAATTTTACTGAGGAAGGTGCAGTCTTCAACATACCCAGACGAAATATATTCTCTTTCAAATAATAAAACGGTAAGCAATTCAAGTCCTGTTTTTAAGCTCTGTCCGTACCTAGATGAAAATAAATTAATACGTGCCAGCGGAAGAGCGCAGAGTTCTAAAGATGTTACACTTGACTTCAAGAATCCAATCCTTCTTCCGGGCAAACACTTCATCACAAGATTAATTATCCTGGATCACCATGAAAGATACAAGCATCAACATCACGAAACAGCTTTGAATGAAATTCGTCAGCGATTTCATATCACAAGCTTGAGAACCGTCTTTGGCTCTGTTCGGCGATCTTGTCAAACTTGTAAGATCCTTGGAGCACAGCCGAAGCCACCGATTATGGCTCAGCTACCACCAGCCAGGCTTGCTACTTTCAGTCGACCTTTCTCATTTGCGGGCGTTGATTACTTCGGGCCATTAAACGTCACGATTCTCCGAAGGACCGAAAAAAGATGGGGTGTTTTATTCACCTGCTTGACAACAAGAGGTGTTCATATCGAGGTCGCCCACTCACTGTCAACCGACTCGTGCATACTCGCCATAAGAAATTTTACTTCGCGACGAGGCATGCCGATTGAGTTTCATTCCGATAATGGTACAAATTTCAGAGGCGCTGAGCGAGAGCTGAGCGAAGCTTACGAAAATTTGAATAAACAAAAACTAACCGAGACATTCACATCAACCACGACAAAATGGATTTTCATTCCACCTGGTGCCCCACACATGGGCGGTAGCTGGGAGAGGTTAGTCAGGTCTATAAAATCCACGTTAAATCGTATTATGCTAACTCGAAACCCGTCCGACGAACTTCTCCGAAGCTCATTAATTGAAGCCGAACATATTATAAATTCACGTCCTCTAACCTATCTGCCAATTACAAACGAACATGAAGATGCACTAACCCCTAATCATTTTCTTCTCGGATCATCCAGTGGAGTAAAACCCATTGCAATTTTCAATGATGACGGGTTAGTCTTGAAAAAAAACTGGATGATTAGTCAGCAGTATGCAGACCAATTTTGGAGGCGTTGGATACAGGAATACCTTCCTACCATTACCCGACGTTCGAAGTGGTTCAGCCCTGTTAAACCAATTGAAGTTGGAAGTATAGTAATAATCGTAGATCCAAACAACCCACGAAATTCCTGGCCTAAGGGAAGAGTCATCAGTACGAAAATTTCCAAAGACGGGCAGGTACGAAGTGCCACTATCCAAACAGCTTCGGGAATCTATGAACGGCCTACTGCTAAGCTGGCTGTGTTAGATGTCGGCGGTACGGAATTAGTAAGGTCCACTTCTCCTAGTGGCCATACTGGGGGGGAGTGTTGACAACCCTGCCTTTCGCTAGACCGCAGCCAACATACACGCATAAAATTTTCTCGAATGTGACAACTGGTAAAACCGCGCCGTATTCGTGTGACTGATTTAAGGTTATATTTCTGGCTGAATCATTTTGATAAAAACTTCGATACCCGTAAATTTAATGAATTTAAGTAGAAAGAAAACAAGTAATTTGAAGAACAGACTAAAAGTATGTAAATATTTCTCTATTATTATCATTACAATATTGTTTATATTATTGTAGGAATTTTGTAACCTATTAAATAAACACCAAATAATTGGATCAACAAGTATTTTATTTGAGGGTTACAAAATCTGAAAGAAAAGCAACAATTTCTGTGAAAATTGAACTAAAATTTGTTTGTTTTATTTAAAGACCACCAACAACAAAAAAACAAATTGATTTACTAGTTGCTTTCATTGCAACATTTTTACTACGCCTTTCTCGTTTTACTTAATCGCTCCTTGATGCGACTTTCGTATCGTTAAATTGACGATCGTTTCGTTTTACATAATAAGGCCCCTGAAAGTCGAGATTTATCATTTCACTAAATCTCATGATTCCCATTTTGGATCTTTCGTTTAATCCGTTTAGTAACACAGGAAACTTGTTAACATAACTGCAAACGATTAGTTAGTTAGTTACTTACTTATTGTGGCGCTACAGTCCAGGTTGGACGACGGCCTCACCCAACAAACTTCTCCAGCCAGCTCGGTCCCTGGCTAGCTGTCCCCAGTTTCACACGCCAAGTTGGTTCAGGTCCTCTACCACCTGTGTGCTCTACCTGAGTCGCAGTCTTCCTCTTCTGCGACGTTCTTCCGGGTTGCATTCGAAAACTTACGAGCCGGAGCATTATTTTCCATTCGCTCAAAATGACCCAACTATCTAAGTCGTTGGACCTTTACTTTTCTGGCTAGGTCAGTGTCGCTGTACAGCTTGTACAGTTCTTGGTTGAATCTTCGTCTCCATTCTCCATTAATGCGGACAGGACCAAAAATCCCTCGAAGAATTTTTCTCTCAAAGCAGCCCAAAGCGTTTTCATCAGATGTTGTCATAGTCCATGTCTCTGCACCATACATGAGGACCGAGATGATGAGGGTTTTGTAGAGAGTCACTTTAGTTGCTCGGGAGAGGACTTTACTACTCAATTGCCTTCTAAATCCAAAGAAGCAGCGATTGGCAAGAGTGATTCTTCGTTTAATTTCAGCGCTGTTGTCCTTAACTACCTCGAAGTTAAATCTGTCTATGTTGAGGTTTGCTCGAAGACGTCGATGTTGGTAGTCCTTTCTTGACGACAACATTAACTTGGTCTTGCCCTCGTTAACCGCTAGACCCATCTTCCTGGCCACAAACGCTCCACTGACATCACGCTGTGTTCTTCCAATTATGTCAATGTCGTCTGCGTATCCTAGTAGCTAGATGGACCTTTGGAAGATTGTTCCTCTGGTATTGACATTGGAGCTTTGCACAATCTTTTCAAGAATGATGTTGAAGAAATCGCATGACAACGCATCGCCTTGTCTAAAACCTTTTTTGACATCAAAAGCGTCCGTTAGGTTTTTTTCCGACCATGAAGGAACAGCGTGAATTTTGCATTGTCATCTTACACAGACGATGAGTTTTCTGGATGCCATTGCTCTATATAGTTGGTCTCTATAGACGCTGTTATACGCGGCCTTGAATTCGATGAATTCGATGAAAAGGTGATAGGTATCGATTTGAAATTCCTGGGTCTTCTCCAAGATCTGCCGTAGGGTGAATATTTGATCGATGGTGGACTTTCCGGGTCTGAAGCCACACTAATAAGGACCTACCAGGTTGTTGACGAAGGGCTTTAAACGTTCACACAACACGGCAGACAAGATCTTATAGGCGATGTTAAAAAGACTTATACCTCTGTAGTTGGTGCAGTTCAGGGGATCTCCTTTTTTGAGGATCGGCCATACGATGCTGAGGTTCCATTCAATGGGCATGCTTTCCTCCCACCAAATTTTGCAGATGAGCTGGTGCATGCTCCTAACTTAATCATCTTCAGCTGTTTTGTACAGTTCGGCGGCTAGCCTGTCTGCTCCAGCGGCTTTGTTCGACTTTAGTTTAGATATCGCTATCTTCACTTCGTGCATGTCGGGTGGGTGGAATTGTTGGCCTTCTGCACCCAAATTGAATGGTTCTGTATTGCTGATGGAGTTTTGGTCATCGCCATTATATAGCTTTGAAAAGTGGTCTTTCCATATCCTCAGCATTGACTGCGGTTCTACTACGATGTTCCCATGATGATCTCTACAGGCTTCGGTTCGTGGTGTATAAGCCTTGGAAGTTTGTTTCACCTTTTTGTAGAACTTTTGAACCTCGTTCCTGTTGTGACATCCCTCTATGTCCTCGATCGCGCGCCTCTCATGCTCCCTTTTTTTCTGAGAAGTGTATGCTGATCTCTCCTTTTCTGCTCGTAGAGCTCACGAGCTGCTCGTGTCCTTTGCAGCGCCGCTTTGTATGCCTCTTTTAGCTGCATGTGCTCGCCGGCTTTCATCGTCAAACCAGGGGTTTCGTTGTGGTGGCCGTGTAAACCCTAGCACTTCAGAGGCGGCATCTCTGATGGCTGCTTTGCAGTGTTACCACTGGTTCTCTATATTTTGTGCTGGCAGCAAAGGACTTCTGAGGAAATTTTCGGAGACACGATCGGAAAAGGATCTAGCAATCTCTTGCTAGAATTTCGAATTTCCTAATAGCATTTTCGCGTGTTGGCCTCGATCGGGATGTCCGCATTCGTACCTTGGCTACAACAAGGTAGTGGTCCGAGTCGATGTTGGCACCTCGGAATGTGCGGACATCTTGCATGCTAGAGAAGTGTCGTGCGTCGATCGCAATGTGATCAATCTGGTTGACGGCTGATTGGTCAGGAGATTTCCATGTTCCCTTGTGGATATCGAGATGTGGGAATCGCGTACTTGCTACCATTACGTCTCGCCCCGCAGCGAAGTCGATTAGCCTAAATCCGTTATCGGAGGTGTTGTCGTGTAGGCTATGTCGTCCGATTATTCCACCAAAGATTTCTCCTCTATCCAGCTTAGCATTAAAATCAAGGACGATTTTAATGTCATAGCTAGGGCATTGCTCATAGGTCTTGTCGAGGAGCTCGTTGAACCTGTCTTTGGTGTCTTCATCCTTCCTCAGGGGTCGTGGCAGATGAGCTGATGTGGTGAATTTAGCCTTGATACGGATTGTAGTGATCATTCACTGAGTTGAAACTCAAGACCTTCCTCCTGAATCGAATCCCAATTACAAATCCACATCCAAATAGACGCTGATTTTGTTCCCGGTAGCAGTCGCCAACCGCTCCTTATAGGCTGGCTGCGAATACGTCGTAGTAGCCTATAAGGTGTTCACTAAGTAGTTCATCCTGACTGGAACTGTAGACGCCACCGTTGATTCCATCTTGGGAGTTCTTCCGCTGCCGCCTGTTGGACGCATACCTTCTCTCCTCCCTCTCTTTGCTGCCGCCAACAACTTCCCACTGGGGTTGGAACCAATCTTCGGTTGAAGGTGTTGGGCACCCGATGTTCACCACGGGGAGGTGAAGAGTAGGAGTTGATAGACAGAGGTTTCTGTAGACGCTTGTGTCCACTTGAATGCACGTGTCTACCCTTCGAACATCCATCGTTAGAAGTGATAGTTTCAATAAGAGACTCAATTGATTCAACAAGAGACTCAATTGATTCAACAAGTGACGAGTAAGTGAGGATCGGCTTTGATGGTCGAATGTAACAGCATAAGAAGTAAATACTGCGTGGAGCGTAAATAACTTTAATGCAGATGAATTCATAAAGCGGAGAATTTGAATGAAATCCTGCTTTAAATCTGGTATGGATGGCTTAAAGCACACCGCGTCCTGAACGGCAAAGGATAAGCCATCAGTACAAAAGACCATGAACTCGCACGTAAATAGTTTGCTGTTTTCGCCTTTAAGTAGTAAAAACAAGAAGCGGTTTCTATCACTTTTTTTTATTGCCTACTCAGTCTTTCTCAAGATGGCCCTCTAAATCTAAACCCAAATTTCTTCCCTATATTTTCCATTTGCACGCATATCCCTAATTAGTAAAACTGCTTCTTCTTCGGCACATTCTAAACACTTCACCAGACACTCCTTTATGCAATCCTCTATGCTCTTCGATATCTTTGTTCCATCAGCGCAAACATACAAATTTGTTCCCTTCTTCCTCAATTGTTCAACTAATGCTTCTGCATTCGCTCTCATGTGATCCTGAACATGTTTGAAATCTCCGCACTCAGCATCAAGATCTCTTGAAAAGCTCTCATACAAATGATCCAGAACCGCTCGAATCTGGTAGTCAAACAACTCGTCCCTGTGCACAGCACCGTCTTGACAGGTAGATCCGACAAAAAGCCAAGCCGATCCCTGTTCTGATTTTGTTTTCTGTTTCATAAGTTCATCTTTGTGGGCAAGGAATCCCAAAAATGGAGACACTCCGCATCCAATTCCTATCATAATGCTGTTCTCTTCGTACCGGAAACTGAGCTGATTTGATTCTCGGAAGTAGAAACTAAGTTTTTGTGTTGCTTCTGAATTTTCGAGGAAACGATTAATTTTATTGCTGAGAAATGAAGTTGCAACTCCTGGATTCTCCTTCAACACCGACAGTATTAACTTCACCTTATCGGAATCTGCCAGAGGGCTATTCGCTATAGAATAAGGTCGTGGTTTTAGCCGAGGCAAATGCTCGATGAGGACTGAAAGAGGAGGACAACAACTTTGACAGATATCGAGAATGTCTAGGAAATTTCTAGCCTTCTCGATGATTATTTCGTTGTAGTATTTGGTGGCCTCTTTGGATGACAGTAACATGAGGAGGTTCTTTTCATTCTCAGAAGTTGTATACTCTGCCAACGAGCGGAGAAACAGCTTCTTCGGTACACTTCTTAAATCGAGACAGTCACCAAGAATAGCACGTGGAGATGATTGTTTGGGGATATGTTGAGGAATCTTGTAATTCTTTTTGGTGATCGCTGCTTTAATTGATATATCACATATCGAATCAGGAGAATCACTAAGTTGAAGTCTTTCGAGAACTCTTGAAATGTCTTTGTCCGAATTAGAAACGAGTACTCCAATGGCATCGCCTGGATTAAATCGATACTTATAAACCCTGCCAAAGTCTATTGTAAATTCTATAAACCTCTTGAAACCAATTGGTCCATCGTAAAGAATATTTGCATCACAGATTGGCGCCGTGATCACAGGGCTTGCTGAGAATGGGAACGTTAGGCCGGGGCATTTTAGTTGCATGTGTTGTGAGTCATCTTCCTGGGAATGGGGTTTACAAACTGATTTCTTTGGTTTTATTAATGTAATTGTACCTGAAATTGGTCTTTTTGATAGTTAACATTGATGTATTCAAATGACAATGAAGCTGGAGTGTACGTTAGGGAAAAATCCGCAGAAGTTTCTAATAATTTTGTAATTTCTTCCAAAAGTTGAGGTGCCATGATGATAATCAGTAGTAGGGTGAACGATTTGCAAGAAATGAAAATTGTCAGTGCCAGTGTGATGGGATTTTACATTGAGCCAAGAAATTGATTCTTCGCGGATCTGTGGCAATTTTTTTCTTTGTATATATATTTGAAGAGTAGTCTCAAGATGGAAAACGATGGTGGTGCCATCTTGAGAATTTTTCACAGAAGCAGTTTTTTTCGTACTTGTTGTTCCATATCCAAATATTTTTTTTCACTTAAAGCACTTTTCACATGAGCACGAACGACGACCAACGAATGAACGAAAATTTGTCGATTTTGACGTTCCTTTCACATTGAGAGTTTTTAATTCGTCGCGAATTGAACAACCAAAACCACAAGGCAAGAATGGTTTTGGAGGTTTACGACGCTCGCGAACATTTTGTTCGTTGGGAGTGTGGATGATGTGGAACGCGAATAGAGTTTGGCAGTTCGTATCAAATACAATTCTTTTAGCGACGAATCAAATTTGTTTTCTCAAATTTATTAACATTTGAGATTTAAAAATTTAATTTATGCATCACAAATCAAACATTAACTTCACTTTTCATCGTTTTGTTGACAATTTGTAACGAAATACGGCTCCAAACGTATCTAAATTCACTTCATTCATTCGTCGTTCGTTGGTCGTGCTCATGGTGAATAGTGCTTAAGAGCTTGAACAAAATGCAGTCGCCAGTCAAAAGTTGAAATGTACTATAATCACACTAAGTAACAAAAAATTTCATGTGTCCCAAATTTTAATCATAACAGAATAACAGAAATGGCAGAATAGACCCAAATATTTCTACTTCCATTTCGAAAATTGTAGTTCCACCTTGAGACGGAAATTTTCAAACGCACCCTTAAGTTCCACAAGAATCCACAACCTAGTACATTCCACAAAAATTAGCTCTTTTTGACATTCACATTTATGTACCTTCCATCTTTGTATATAAATATAAATTTAACATATACAAAGCCTTCCCCAACAATTTTGACATTTTCCCCATTTATCGCTAATTTTTCAATTTTTCAACCACTGTGCTGTGCTGTGCGTGTGCATATTATGTGGTTTTTCTTACAACCACGAAAAATTGCTCGTTGCTACTAAAATTCAATGTTTTTTGGCGTGTAAGAAATGTGCAAAAACGAATCAATCCCTTGTGTTGTCTGGTCAGCTGTAAAATCTTTTTGTACATGATAATCACAACAACAGAATACTCAGATAGTTGTGATGTGAAAAATGCGTGTAGAAGTATGTGAAAATCCGTCTCCAAAAAAAGAAATCAATCTTTCGAGAAATAAATTCAATTTCTTTGTGAAAGAAATGCGTTAAGGGAAAAAAATTGACACTTTTACGTCACGGATCAATGCTTGGGTTGTAAGAAAAGCCATTCAGAAAATTAGAAATTCAAAAAGCAAAAAAAAAAAAATCGTGCTGGTCGCAGGTGTTTTCTTGACTACTAACTACGATTTCTTGATGGAGCGTTGCGCGTCTTGTATTTTTATTTTGTTCATAAAAGTGTTGCCCAAAGTTGTTCAATAAAAAAAAATAATTTCTATTAGAAATAGTGACTCGTTTAAAGCTAATCGGCAACAATTTGTAAATTGTAATAATTGAGTGGGACAAAAGATTGAGGAGTGGTTGTTTCCCCCTAAAACCTTTCTATCAAACTTACTTAAAAAATCCATTCATAGGTACTTTTCTTGAAAAATATATGACATTTTATGTGTTCAAAATAGGAATTGAATTCGTCTGTTAAAATAGAATAAAAACGGTTTGTTTCATTGATATTAGGTCATAACATAAATATCGGCAGTTAGTGAGTGGTATTAATCAAGACCCCATAGTTTTTGTTCTTGTATTAATCCGCCTCCAGAATTCCATTGCTTTCGTCTATGTCTGATTGCAACCAAACCAGCTACCATACATCCCGTTGTTACTATTGCGTTTCGGAAGTCGGCTTGGGTGGCTGATAAGATTGTGAAACATCGACAAATCAAGTGAAAAGTTTTCAATTGACAAATTTTGTCGTGAATAAAAAATATCCTCATTTATGGCAGCAGCAAGTTCACAATTTAGGTAAGTTGTTTCATATATACATATTTTTTTGAGTATATGAAAATGGGTTGGGCGAAGTGTTGTTATTACTGCGTCTACCTCCTTATTTGTTACTTTTTTAAATTAAATTGTTATTTTTAATAGCAAGAGGCGAATAAGCCGCACTCCATGTTTTATTAGGTTTTCTGTCATTAGACTCGGGCAAGCAATAATGGCTAGTGCTACTTTTTCAATGTTTGGAGCTGGTCATTCCCTTCTAAATATCATTACTACAAAAGGCAAAGTTTGGTTGCATTAAAGGTTTCGTTTTTATAGCGAGGGGTTTTGAAAAGGGCTAAGCTATCACACCACTATCCACTTAAATACCTTCAAGTTAGTGGCACTACCTGCAATAGTAGACAAATAAATAAACTTAGATACAACCCCTTCTTACTTACTTACTTGTGGTGGCGCTACAGTCCAGGTCGGACCAGGGCCTCACCCAACAAACTTCTCCAGCCAGTTCGGTCCCTAGCTAGCTGTCTCCAGTTTCGCACGCCAAGTTGGTTCAGGTCCTCTACCACCTGTGTGCTCCACCTGAGTCGCGGTCTTCCTCTTCTGCGACGTCCTTCTGGTTGGATTTCGAAGACTTAGAGCCGGAGCATTATTTTCCATTCGCTCAACATGACCCAACCATCTAAGTCGTTGGACCTTTACTTTTCTGGCTAGGTCAGTGTCGCTGTACAGCTCGTACAGTTCTTGGTTGAATCTTCGTCTCCATTCTCCATTAATGCAGACAGGACCAAAAATCACTCGAAGAATTTTTCTCTCAAAGCAGCCCAAAGCGTTTTCATCAGATGTTGTCATAGTCCATGTCTCTGCACCATAATGAGGACCGGGATGATGAGGGTTTTGTAGAGTGTCACTTTAGTTGCTCGGGAGAGGACTTTACTACTCAATTGCCTTCTAAGTCCAAAGAAGCAGCGATTGGCAAGAGTGATTCTTCGTTTGATTTCAGCGTTGGTGTTGTTGTCTGAGTTGATAGCGGATCCCAGGTAGACAAGTCCTTAACTACTCGAAGTTAAATCTGTCTATGTTGACGTTTGCTCCAAGACGTCGATGTTGGTAGTCCTTTCTTGTCGGACAGCATTAATTGGTCTTGCCCTCGTTAACCCTGCTGGACCCATCTTCTGGCCTCCGTCTCAAGGCTCACAAACGCTCCACTGACATCACGCTGTGTTCTTGCAATTATTCAATGTCGTCTGCGTATCCTAGTAGCTGGACGGATTTTTGAAAGATTGTGCCTCTGGTGATTGGAGTTTTGCACAATCTTTTCAAGAATGTATATTAGGCGTTTTTCTTTTTTACATCTGAACAGAGCTTGAACTGTCAAACGAAAAATTGTGTTTCTTTTTTAGTTCAGAGTGTTCAGAGCCTCAAAGTTGTGTTACTTTTTTCGTTCAGAGCACTGATTCTGAGTGTTCAGAGTTCGATCGACGCGCTCAGAAAAAAGAGACCGAGCATAATGAACGAAATGCTGAGCGCAAGCGTGTTTTTCTCATAACAATTGAAATGGCGGAGGAAACAAGTCGCTCAGGCAAAGATGGTAAGTTTTTTTTTTTGAATAATTAATTAAATATTTTATTTATTAAAAAAAAATGTTAATTTCAGCTTTCAAGTGGTCATAGGCAATGACTCTATTTTTATTATCGAAAATTCGAGAAAACTTTGAGTGTGGTTAAAAAGACGTGTGGAGTAAAAAAGACGGCATACACGAGGATCGCGAATGATTTTAATTCCGTCTTCCAAACAAATGTTAGTTATGAGCAGGTGGACTCCAAATGGAAAGGGCTCAAGAAAACTTACAAGCATATAACAGAGGAAAAGAAGAGTACCGGACGAGGAGCCAGATTTTGGGAGTTCTATGATGAAGTCGACAATATCCTCCATAGGGCTCCCGAAATAAATCCTGTCGCAGTAATTTCATCCGAGGATGTGTAAGTCCAGATGTCAGATAGTGGAAATGTCGAAGTTCAAATCGAAGAAAGTGAGAAAGAAAATTTCCAAACAAATTTCCGAAGGAAACGAAGACAACAGCGCGGAGAAGAACCGGCCGAAAAAAAGCACCGCGAGCGAATGGAAGCCACCAACAAGTTTCTGGATTTGTTCCAAAAGATGGTTTACAAAATATAATTTTTTTTCGTTCAGTTAATTTTTTATGATGAAGTGTGTTTTTTTTTTTTTTGAATTATATTATTTTTTTTAAATTATTTTATTTTTTTTTGAATTATTTTTTAAGTTATTGCTTATGAGCTTTTTTTTGTTTGTTTGTACATAGATTTTTTATTTTTTACTACCTACTGCAATTGTGATCTTATATATTAAGGTATAAAGTTCCTTTGAAAAATAAAAAAAAATGAATTTTTCAAAAAACATTTTTTTTATCAAAACAAAGAATTCATAAGTCTTTTTCTTTTGCTTTGTCCAGTTTGTATTTCAGTGGACTCTGTATCACTGTCGTACTCGATTATTTCATGGTCGTCTAGTTCAAAGAAATCTTCATCTAGGTCGTTGCTCTGGATGCAGAGGTTGTGCAAAATACACGCTGCCATTATGTACTTGACGATTGATGATGGCTTAAGCGAATCGATATAAAAAAAGCCTTCTAAATCGGCCTTTTAATAAACCGAATGCTCGTTCGATGGATACTCGGCATTTTGAATGGATCCAATTGAAGATCTTATATTGTTCCCTTAAGTTTCCATTGTCTTTGAATGGGGTGATCAACCATTCTTTGAGGGAATATGCAGAGTCTCCTAAGAGATGCTGATCTTCGTTCATAGGAAAAGTACCTAGAAGATATATGATTTGTTACCTTAATCTTTCACATTTTACAGAAGTATTCGATTTATGTATTTTACCTGCACTAATTTTAGTGTTCAAGCCAGATCTTCTCAGCAAAAGTGCGTCATGTATTGATCCTGCTTCCCCAGTATAGCAATACAAAAACTCAGTTTTGTGATTGCACACTCCTTGCAGCAGAACTGAATGAAAACCTTTTCTATTCACATAAGAGTTATGCGAATGAATCGGTGCTCGGATGGGTATATGGCAACTATCTATTGATCCAATTACACCTGAAAGTTGAATTATCATTTGCAGTTAGAAATTTGTATGATTTTTATAATAAAAGGCACATCTACCTCTAAGCGACTTTTTTCAAAATAATGAGCATTGGTTCTTGCGGCTTCTTCTGCGTTAGGCCATCTTATGTATTTGTTTAAACTATTTAATTTAATAATAAGGTCACAATTTCTGGATACAATCCTGCTGACGCTCGCGATGCAAACTCCAAATCTATCCTCTATTGATCTAAGGTATTTATATGGTCAATAATTGTACATGCAAAATATAAAATTGTTACTCACCTCATGCACTCCGGATTTCCTAGATACCTTAAGGTTATCATCAATTGCTTTTCTATCAGCGTGGAATCCCTTCCCGGTCCATTTATTCTTGTTTCCAAGAGCCCCTAAAGATCCGGGTGATGCGAAAATGTTGTTTGAAAGTTTTATCGGAAAACCGTGGAACAACATCTTCTGCGTAATTTTTATTTTTAAAAATGCGAACGCCCGTAGTCATTGTCATCATCACCATCTTCTTCAAAAATAAGGTCAAACGCTTGTTTTATCAATATTAATTTATCCATTACACAATTTATTATTTCCAACACACCACAACTTAAATTTTTGTTTTGATTAGCTTTCAAAAATATGAAGTGTCTGAACAAAAATTGCTCAATTGCATTTCAAAATGAAATCCGAGTGTTCAGAAAATGTTCAGAGCTTGCTCAGCGAGCTCTGAACACTCAGAGTTCGGAGCTTCTGAACTGAAAAAGAGAAAAAACGCCTATTGAAGAAATCGCATGACAACGCATCGCCTTGTCTAAACCTTTTTGTCGACATCATCAAAAGGCGTCCGTTAGGTTTTTTTTCGACCATGTTTTGGAACAGTCCATTGTTATCTTACACAGACGGATGAGTCTTTTCTGGCATGCCAAAACTAGACATTGCTCTACTACTGGGTGATTCACGCGCGTTGTTTGTGCCAAAAACAGCTACAGCGTGATATGGTTGAGTTGGGACAATAGACACCAAAATCGTTCATGGGAGGGGTGGGGGGGGGGGGGGGGGGGGTCTATTAAGACCAGGACCACTTTTTTCTAAGAAAATCTTTGTTTTTATTATTACCAATCGCGACTTCTAAGTTATTATTATTTATTATGACACATAATTAACCTTTCTTTTTAATATTTGTTCTGTAATTGGGGATTTTTATCAGGCCTCAATTAAGTAGAAAGTTTTGGATTTTTCTCCGGGATTAATCATTTTGTTCCTTGATAACCACTGAAAACTGACCCTGAAATTTATTCTTATTATGCCTGGGGGCCGCGGCCACCTGTCGGTGAAGGGTTCTACCTGCTAGGAGCTTAAGATGATTAAACCGCAATTTTTCGGAAGTAGTGTTGTGCTAGCCTAGGCTTTCTGACTGTTCCACAATGATGTCCTCTTTTCCCAGCTTTGCGTTAAAAACTCGCCGAGGACAATTTTAATGTCATAGCTAGGACATTGCTCGTATGTTTGTCAAGGAGCTCGTAGAACTCGTCTTTGGTGTCGTCCTTTTCTCTTCTGTGTTGATATGCGCAAATATTAGGCTAATGTTGCCAATTAAGCCTTGATTCGGATTGTCGTGATGCGTTCGCTCACGCATTTGAAGCTCATAGACTTTTTGTCTGAGTCTGCTTCCTACGACGAATCCGCATCCAAAGAGTCGCTGTTGTTGCTCTCGGTAACAATCTACCATAGTAGATGTCGCAGTTTTCATCCTCCTTTTGCCCGGTCCATCCATCGCATTTCTTGGATAGCGGTAATGCTGCTTTGTAGCAGTTGAAGAGTCGCCGCTGATTGTTCGGCAGCACGCCGGTCTATTAAGGACCTAACATTCCACGTGCATATCCGAAATTGTCCTTTATACATTTGCTTGGGGTCGCCAACAGTGTATCCGTCCGTTCGCGAAAAAAAAAAAAAAAAAAAAAAAAACACTTTGACCATCAACCACTTTCAACTCACCTATTGAGATGAATTGGGAATAGTTAGAAATAGTTACGATTTGACACATAAACACTGACCGCAAAAAACGACAATTGTGGTTACGACATCTAGTTTTCGATCCACTTCTGATAGAAGTGGATGCCTCGTTCTCAAGGATGTATTATTTTCCCAGAAGGATCGGGAAGGGATAGAAAGTTTTAAACTTCCTATCGAACTGCAGTGAGGAAGGGTTGTTCTGTTGTCTTCGGAATGATTCTTAATAATTAAGAATAACAAGTGCCAATGTTTATTGTTAGTCCTACTGTGAGATGATTCAGGCGAATAGACTGTAACTGTCACCGTTGTATAGCCAATGATCGATCTGGGTTGCAGACCCCAATTTGCTACCAATGGCTTTCTTGCAGGTGAAAAGAGCTACCGTAGATTTTCTTATTCATTCGTGTTATGGCTCTCATCAGTTTTCTGTCTAAGATAAGGCCCAGATATTTAGTTTCCTATGAAAACTTTAATTGGACACCGTTAATAGAAGGAGGGTCCATGTGCGGAATTTTTTATTTTCTAGTGAATAGGACCAATATCGGTTTTGTGTGGGTTAACGTGGTGCTAGTTGTTGCTAGCTACAGAATTATTGAAACTAGGAACTACAAACTTAAAATACCGAAACAAAATTATAATCATTCAACATTATCTTTGTACTTAATTTGTTTCCAGCGATGTTGACGAATATGGCTTCAAACGTGGCGAGAACTTCGACTACAAAATGTATGAAAAATTTATGTCAAGTTACCTGAAAACTCTAACAAAACGTCGAATACGATGGGATGGCCTAATGCAAAAAAACGCAGACCTTACAAATATCAATTCTACACTGAAACGCTTCATTCGAAAGGGCATTCCCGGTAAGTTTTTCGCTCTATATCCTATCTATTTCATAGCTTCATTGTTACCATATGTGTGTGTGTTTTCAAAGGTCCCTACCGTCCTGATGTCTGGATGAAAATATCCGGTTCCAATAAGCTTCAAGAACGATCTCCCGATCTCTATCGAAATTTACTTAATGTGAACTATGACAAAGAAATAAGTGATTCCATAAAAATCGATCTACCTCGAACATTTCCAGACAATATATTCTTCGATACGAAAAAAGAACAACTTTATAATACACTGATAGCATACGCACATCATAATCGGGAGATTGGCTACTGCCAGGGACTTAATTACATTGCAGGTTTGTTGTTATTTTCCTCTTTGACGAAAGCAATACGATCTCCTCCTTTGTTGTTTAAGGGCTTTTAGTCATAATCACCAACGATGAAGAACAATCCTTTTGGCTTCTTAAACATATTGTCGAAAGTGTTGTACCTCAGTATCATACGAAAAACATGGCGAATCTTCTGAGAGATTTGGCTGTATTCAAGGAATTGGTTATTCGTAGAGTACCTGATGTTAATAGACATATCGAACATTTGGGTAAGATTGTTTTCATTTCATGCAATTCAAATACTCATTATTCATTAAGAATTACTTAGGTCTTCCTTATGCTGTGATAGCCAGCAAGTGGTTCATTTGTATATTTGCTGAAGTACTGCCCGTGGAAACTGTTCTTAGAATATGGGATTGTGTCTTCGCAGAAGGTTATAAAGTAAGTAAATAATAATACACCTACATTATTATCTGTTTGTTTGAAAAAAAAAAAACGCAAAAATAACGTTACCTTCTGTCATGACGTAATTTTGAGCGAAGAGATAACCGGTTCGCACACACTCCAAATGCATTATCGGCGGATCAAAGTATTCTATCGATCAATGTTTCAGCCTTGCATACTCTGGTAAGAACTATCGAATACTCCCTAGAGCAAAAGGAATATACTATGGTTGCCTTCCTGGATATTGAAGATGCTTTCAACAACGTTGACACAACTGCTATCACCTCTGCTATGACGACCCTAAACGTCGAATACTCACTCTGTGAGTTGATTAATCTAATGCTAAAA
This sequence comes from Sphaerophoria rueppellii, assembly GCA_920937365.1. Classification (NCBI taxonomy): domain Eukaryota; kingdom Metazoa; phylum Arthropoda; class Insecta; order Diptera; family Syrphidae; genus Sphaerophoria; species Sphaerophoria rueppellii. Next base: position 67,702,064 of record CAKKXW010000004.1, on the reverse strand, counting down.
GCAGGATCATCAACTCTGAGATGGGGGATTTTTTGTACGAAAAGGTCCTGTCAGTAGAGGCAATCCGCGAGGTGGTGTTCTGTCCCCTCTCCTGTGGAACATAGTAGTTAACGAACTGCTAATATCCTCGAGATTGAAGGCTACAGAGTGATTGCGTATGCCGATGATGTTGCTATCGCCGTCACAGGAAAACATCCTAATACACTGAGAGACCTCCTCCAAAACGCACTTAATATGCTCACTAGATGGGCTGATCACTGTGGACTTAGTATTAATCCCAAAAAACAGACCTCGTCCTTTTCACACGGAAATACAAGATCCCAATAATTGTACCTCCTTCAATAAAAGGTGTACCACTAATTTTTACCAATGAAGCCAAATATCTCGGTCTAATACTGGACAAAAAATTAAGTTGGAAACCTAATATTCAGGAAAGAGTTAAGAAAGCTACAGTAGCTCTTTTCTCTTGCAAGAAAGCCATAGGAAGCAAATGGGTTTTCAACTCGCATAACCTATTGGCTATACACATCGGTCATCCGACCAATACTCATGTACGGGGTTGCAGTATGGTGGACTGCACTGGAGAAAGTCACTTACTGCGACAAACTCAGCAGAGTCCAACGCACTGCATGTCTCTGCATAAGCGGGCATTGAGAACCACACCCTCAGCAGCGTTAGACACTCTCCTCCATCTGACACCCCTCGAAATTTTTAGCAAACAAGTGGCAGCGAGTACAGCTATAAGGCTCAACGCCTCATCTCAATGGACCAACAATAATGTGGGACATTCCATCATTTTGAACTTCTTCGGTTCTATACCAAAGTACATAGACTACACCATTCCAAAACCCCAATTTGGTAAAAACTTCCACATATCCATTCCATCCAGAGATGAATGGGAAGACAATAAACTTCTGGATGACAAAAGCATTCATTTTTATACAGATGGATCCAAGACAAGTGATGGAGTTGGTAGTGGTGTGTACTCAGAAAAGCTTAATCTAAGCTCTCATTCCGCTCTAATCATTGTGCGTCTTCCAAGCGGAAATTTTAGCGATCAAAGAGGTTCTCTCCTGGCTAAGAGAAAACGTGATATCAACTTCGGATATCCGCATCTTCTCTGACAGTCAGGCTGCTATTAAATCTCTTGACGGTGTCTCAACCAAATCTCAAACGGCCCTCGATTGTCGATCGTCTCTTATGGAGATGGCGCAGCAATTTAACATTCACCTCTGTTGGGTGCCGGGCCACAGAGACATCACAGGAAATTGTAGAGCCGATGAACTCGCTAAAAATGGAACCGTCATACCTATTTCACCTGAAAGGGAGAAGATAGGTATACCGATAGCTACATGTAAACTTCTGCTAAAAGAAACAGCCTTAAAGATAACAAACTCTAGGTGGCACAATTTACCAACGTGCGCAGCCACAAAACTCATTTGGCCTTCACTGGACCTAAAGCGCTCGAAAGACTTGTTATCTCAAAGCAGACTTCATATTAGCTCCCTAATAGGTGTCCTTACGGGACACTGTCTTATAGGCAGACACGCAACACGACTTGGTGTAGCCTCAAATGACTTCTGCAGGAGCTGTATGGACGAGGAAGAAGAGGAAACAATCTCTCACCTTCTCTGCACTTGCCCTGCTCTTTCACTAAGACGCAAACTTCATCTGGGAGAGTACTTTTATGATAATCCCAGTGAACTAGCTAATAAGGATATCAAATATCTTCTTCGCTTTATAAAAAGCTCAAAATGGTTCGACTAGTGATTCATGTGGTATCACAATGGGCATTTTCTTTTGGCCTAAGTGTGTGGATTCTGTATCCACAGCCACTTTAACCTAACCAAAGTATTCTACGCCTGCAAATTTTCTATCTGCTCTCGAACGATGCTAGTTTTTAATTTTTGGTTCAACAATAAACTGGCGACAAAGTCAAATAAGCTTCCACTCTTTCTATGATGGGTCGTATCGAAATTTTTCAATAAGAGTGGTGAACGTGCTTTCCTTTTGAAGCAAACATTTAGACCCATCAACCAAATTCGATTGGCGTCACAAGTCTGGACATACTTAATCTTTTTTTCTTATCTTATCTTGGAACTGTCCGATTCCGGATACCAAACGAACATGCAAACAATGTCTATGTATATGTAAACATGGCGGCGAGTACGTATGTGCAAGTGCGTGTGTGATTCTGTTTTTGATTCCGACTTCAAATTCGGAATAGTTTTTCTGTTCTTTTCAGAACAAGGACTGTCATCCTGTGCCAAGTGAACGCTATTATTTGCTGCTTATGTACTTGTTTTTCGACCCCATACGTTAGTCCAAAAAGGCAAAAAAAAAATACAGCCAGATTGGCTCATGGATTTCGTGAAGAACGTTAGCACCAAACACAATTTTTAAAAGAATCGGAGTCTGGAGACATAGAGCTATTCAAGATCTTTCCCGAAAAAATATCCTGACTTGGCCAATGGACCCTTTTTAAATAATTGATCGCTCCCATCAATGCCGACTCAAGTAAATGCAGCCTGATATCCGCTATTTGAAACCGAAGCCCATCTCTCCAATCGAGAGGTAACCGTCGCAGCGGAATTTTTCTCCGATTTCCTACGAATTTTGCTTCGAGGTTGTTTCCGACAGCCAAATGTTCCAATTCAAATTCACAAAATAAAACGTTTTGGTTGTATTGATCAAGGAAGGCTCAAGAATCGAGATGGGGGATCAAAGCAAATCAAAAAATTAGTTGGAACCAACTCTTGACACAAACATCAACAATTATAGATCCAGCTCTTTGATTAGTTCCTGTTAGAATATGTTGAAAAACAAACCTTGAGCCGAACAATTTATTAATAGTTGTGTTTTATTTTCCCATGATGCAGATCAGATTATTAATTTATATGTGTTACAACAAAAAAAGCGAAATCCTGCTTTTTACTGGATCAATTTTTGTGATCCAAACATTATTTTCTTAGTCCTCACAAGGGGAAATTTCAACATGTAAATGTTGGTACAGAACCTGACCTAGAAGAAGTGAAAACCGCAATATCACGGCTGAAATCCAACAAAGCCGCTTAAGCAGATGGACTAGCTGCTAAGTTGTTCAAAGCAGCAGGCAACGAGCTAGATAGGAGCATGCACCAAATCATCTGTAAGATATTTTCAGAGGAATGTGTGCCCGTTGCCCGATGGCGATGAATGGAACCTCAGCATTGTTTGTCCGATCCTGGAAAAGGGAGATTCTCTAAACTGCGCTAATTATAGAGAAATAAGTCTACTTAACATCGCCTACAAGATCATCTCTGCCGTAATATGTGATCGTCTGAAGCTTTTCGTCAACAATCTGATCGGTCCTTATCAATGTGGCTTCAGGAAAGTCAACCATCGAGCAAATTTTCACGTTGCGGCAGATCCTGGAAAAGACCTATGAACTCCAAATCCATACCCACCACCTTTTCATCGATTTTAAGGCCACGTATGACAGCATCTACAGAGACGAACTGTATAAAGCTATGTCTAGTTTTGGCACATTTATGTTCTACATAAGCTGGCCTTTAATAACTTACGATACTCAAGATTATTATTATTTTTCTTTAATTTCCAGGTCGTATTCCGTGCTGCCCTAGCAATCTTCCTCACCCACAGGACGGCGATTTTAGCCTGTGACGATATTGCTGCTCTGGCCAATCTCTTCCGCGAAGGAATACTGCGTGATGAAATTGTAACAAATTGTCATGACTTCATCGAAGCCATGTTCAAATTACGCCTGCAACGAAAAGAACTAGAAGCCCTGAGAAAAATCTGTGTGGGTCGAAATAATACGTAAACAAATTACATCACATCAATTGCAAAAAAAAACAAAAACATTAACTCAATTTAACTCACAAAAAAATAAAAATAAAAATCAACCTAAAAATTTACAACAAAAATACAAACAAACAATTTTAAAATGTTCTCATTAGCAAAAACAATAAAATACTGTTAAGACATTATGCCAAGGTGAATACAAAATATGTAATACATAGTCAATAATTTACAATATTTAAAAACAAGTTCTAACGTTTGAGGGTAAATATAATTGTTATTTTAATATTTAAAAACAAAGCTGTAACAGTTGATAAGTGTTCAAACATTATGAGTAGCTAAGCTTTTACAAAAGTAATTCTAGCATCAATGTAAATGTATATGTGTATAAAAAAGATAAAAAAATAAAACACTTAGTTGTGGATCTAGGCGGTGTGCGAATTGCGTTAAAAAGTGTTTGAAGTTTGGTTAAATTTTGACAATTCTTACTTACTCACTTAAGGTGGCGCTACAGTCCGTTCTGGACTTGGGCCTCAATCAACAGTCTCCGTCAGCTAGCTCGGTCCTTAGCTAGTCATCCCCAGTTTTGCACTCCAAGTTGATTGAGGTCCTCTTCCACTTGAGTGCGCCACCTGAGTCGCGGTCTACCTATCCTCCTACGTCCCTCGGGAATAGTGCCGAAGGCTTTCCGGGCCGGAGCATTGGTGTCCATCCGCTCTAGACCGAGCCATCTGAGTCTCTGGACCTTGATCCTTCTGGCTAGGTCCACGTGGTTGTACAACGCGTAAAGTTCGCTGTTATATCTTCTTCGCCATTCCCTTCAATGCACACGGGGCCAAAGATGACCCGAAGAACTTTCCTCTCGAAACAGCCTAAGGCACTTTCATCCGATTTTGTCAAAGTCCATGCTTCTGCACCGTACAGCAGGACTGGGATGATGTGTTGTACAGTTTTACCTTAGTTGCTCGAGAGAGGGCTTTTTCACTCAACTTAGAAACAGCGATTAGCAAGAGTTATTCTTCGTCTTATCTCGGCGCTGGTGTTGATTCTGCCTTGTTTATAGCGGAGCTAGAGAAATCGCTGACATACATCGACTAGCCTGATATGCTCTATTGTGACGTCGGATCCGTAGCCGTTGCAGCCTTGTTGGGAGCTCATCGAAGTTCTCACGTCATTTGCGTCTGTCGCCATTAGCTTGCAGTTGTCCTAAAACTCGCATTGCTTATACGTTGTCTTGTCGTCTGTCGCCTTTACGTAAACAAAGGTGTCATTTGAGTTCATGTCTTTCCACTTGCTGCAGCTACTATCAATTGTTCCATTATATCAATATCATCGGCGTACGCGAGAAGTTGAACAGATTTTTGGAAGATAGTGTTATAGACGTTGAATCGGAGTTCTGTCACTATCTTCTCAAGAACGATGTAACGGCGCGATAGAATGCCATATGGCTTTGATGGAAAAGATCTTTAGCTTCCACTCCATAGGCTTTTTCAGCCCCAGCGTATAGCAATATGGCAATGTAGGCATAAGCCTTATTACCGTACCCGATCGGAGAATTCTCCGATCGGAGAAAATGTCCGATCGGAAGTTTTATTTCCTTCACCGTACCCGATTCGTACATAAATTAGTGACGCGTACCGACGCACTTCTTTGACGTTTTGTGCACTGATCAGTTACAGCAAAATTGGAAACCTACGTACGTTTCACCCTCCAAAAACCTCAAAACTTATTTTTTTTCATACACACACCCTTGCAACAAACTTGCTTTTTATTATGTAGGCAATTGTATCAATATTACAAATTCTTTTGCCGCATTCGAATCCATTTTATTTTTTTTTAACTTAAAATACGCTGCAAATTGTACAAATTTCAAATTTCCGACACTTTTTTGTGTCGGAGACAATCGGACGCAAACAGTAAGTAACACATCGCGATGCATCGCATGAAATCGCGAAACGTCGTTCTCAATTTGAAATTCCAACGCAGATTTCAAATTTTTTCGTAGATGTCTACGATTGAACTGTCCGACGGTACACGGTGGTAGAAAAATCGTAGAAATTGTACGAATCGGAGAGAATTTTTGTCCGAAATATATCTCCTCTTCATTTGTATCATACCATCTGCGCATGAACTGGCTACTACTAGAGAGACGATTTTCTTCATAAGTTCTCTTGGCCTTTGTGTTTGTTTCAATTACTACATTTCCAATTATACAAGGGGAAACCAATGACTTAAAAACGTCAGCTTTTTGAAAACATTTTAGAACATTTTGGAACATGTCTTTGTCTTTCATTCCGACTTTTTATTGTTCTTTGGGTCTCAATTTCATCCGGCATCGACCACCAAATGTCATTGAATTTTGCATTTCTAGGAGAATAACGCATTCTTCTGTTAGGTGCAACAGGATTTTCTACTTCGTCTTGCCGATTACCTTGCGGCTGCTGACTTTCCGCCTCATCTTCTTCTTCAATATCAGAGTCAGCTTGCACAATTCGATTGTCCAACAAAGCTGTATTTGGCTCATAATTTGGATCATCAGCATCCGAAAAATCCCCATCATGACCATCTTCATCATCTGATGCAATTGGTGCAATCGCTTCTTCTTCTGAATCGGAAACCGAGAGTGTTGTTGATCAAAAAAATCTTGTTCTGCTGCAGTTAGATCCCGATTAGAAGATGCATTTAGCAAATAAAAAACTCGTTCCATTATAGCATCCATAGCTCTCTAACAGAGCATACATGAGCAAAATGAATATAGGCTGCATAAACTACATACTTTGAAATATGCTTACTTTAGTTTTTGGTTTATAAGTAAAATGTTGAAGAACGGAACGAAGAAAAAACACAAGTGTCAAATCTCAAGTTATATTTTTTTCAATTTGATTTATTTCTCAGTAGACAGTAGCTACCCAGATTGGTGATTGAGTAAAGAAAACAAAAGGATAATTCAAAGTGGTTATACAACAAGTAGAATACGAAACAATACGTTCTTGTGGTTCAACAAGTGAAGCTCAGAGTAACCGACTGTAATTGCATACTGTTCAATCAATATCAACCAATAATTTCCCACAAATTGACTATGGCCACTGAGTCACCAGTACGCAATTTTGGTAATATTCTTTGCCGGCTTATCAAGGCACCATTTGAAGTCAAACCATTCCAAAGTGCATTACCTTTGTAAATGCATAGTTAGCATAGTCATTATGTAAGAAATATATGTAAACTTGAATTAAAATACCAACTGGGCACTGAATGCCCGACACACGGGTCTAGGGTTAAAAAGTGTGTTAAAACTTGAAGTTTGTTAAATTTTGACACTTCGTGTTGAATAAAATGTGTTAACATTACTCTAACTGCGGACCAGGCTAAAATATATTTTTAACACAATTCTCCCAATTCACACACGGCTTAAGGAGTAAATGTGAACAATTGTAATTGGCGTTGAATGTCTTTGTTCGCTCTGTGTTCGAAATAGCTATGGTTCATGTTGAACAGGAGTGAGATTTGAGGTTTTCAAATTTTAAATTTTACTTCTGAAGCAGAACTTTGAATATTCTTGTACATTATTTAACAGGAAAAAGGTGTTCAAATTAAATTATTAATTCACAAACGAAAAACAAAGTTGCATGTATGTATACGTAAAAGGGAAATATATATATAATAAAAAAAAAAAACAAACCGCCCCAGTCGGATATTGAAGAATATTTCTCGTGTCAAATAAACCACCTGAATAAAAAATAACATATTTATTATTTTAAAAACTTGATTTGTGTCTTGTGTGTTTTTTTATTTCGCTTTTGATTTTTCTTGAGTTTATGGACCGTACTCACCGAAAGCAGTGGCCTATTGCACCACCTTACAAATTTGTGAATTACAAACGTTTTTACTACACATTTAAAATAAAAAATCAAGTTTTGTGTTTTGTAAAATTTTGTAGGCTACAAAATTGTAGTTGTGATTACATATTACAAAATTGTTAAAAAAATTGATTTTAGGTTGCACGACAAAAAATTTGTAATTGTTAATCAAAAATCAAAAAAATTGTGAAAAATGTACTTTATTGTGAATTTCTGTTGCACAATATGAATGAGGTTCACAAATTTGTGTCAGTTTGTTAAAAAATTCTACAGACGAAAAACCGTGTGTAAATTTGTCTACAAATTTGTTATTCATAATTAAGATGTCTTTGCACAGAAGTAGTGACAGCAGTAATTCGGAAGCGGATGTCATTGTAATAAAAAAAGTTTATCGTCCGCGTCAAAATTATAATTTTGAACATTATTTTAATTTCATGAACGAGTCCGACTGAGTTGTTCTAAAGCTGAAGAAATTATTAATATTATTGGACCCAGAATAAAACACAAAACGGAGAGAAATTGTGCATTTAAACCCAAGACAGCAACTTTAACAACTTTACATTGGCTGGGTAACGGAGGGCAATACCATGGCGTTGGGGAAATGCATGGTATTGATAAGTCAACAGTATGCAGATGTGTCCAACGTGTCTCCAAAGCTATCATTGACCTTTTATATGAGGACGTTGTCAAATGGCCGAATCAGATTCATGAAATATCTCAAAATATTTACTTAGTAAGCATCTTCTCGTCAAATTTTCTCTCAAATCAAAAATTATTTAGGTATGCCACGTGTTTGTGGATGCACTGTTAACGTAAGTTAATATTCGTATGTTAGTATGTGGGCCTGAATATACGTTCTAATATGGCTATGTGAACTGGCCCGGAAGTGTTCACGATTCTAGGGTCTTCCGAAGAAGTCCACTGTATAGTCGATTTGGAAATGGTTTTTCGCCTTACCGCAATACCGTTTTACTAGGAGATACCGGGTATCCTTGCAAAGACTGGTTACTTACACCGATTTTACAAGAAACTTCCCTGTAATTGAACGTATAATCGAGCACAACAAATCTACTAAAAGAATAATTGAAAATTCTATTGGCATATTGAAAGAAAATTTCCCATGTTTAAAACATTTGAGATTACAACCTGAAAAAGCTGTAAATATAATCAAATGTTGTATAGCTTTAATCAACATTTCAAAAACTTCAAATGATGACACCATCGAAATACCAAAAAACAGAGAAAATGAAAAATAATTACAACTAATTAGAAGAAATCGACGAAAACGAAGGACATGCTGAAATACAATATGCCTTAAGCAATTTTCAATCAAACAAATAGCATAAAATAGTAAGTATTGATTAAAAAACCTGTTTTTTGCAATGCACAACTAATGTTTTTATATAAATAATATATAAAACTATATTAGTATTTACTTAAATTTAGTTTATTTTTTTAAAGAAATTAAATAATAATGGTGAGGATTAAAACAAATAAATATAATACTTTTTTTTCTATAAATAAAACTTTTCAAAATTCGGAAAATTCTAAGACTTTGCTCCGTTGCGATGAATCAGCTCCTTCAACTTCTCTAGTCAATGAACTAGCGGGTAGACCAAGTTCTTTCTCTTTTTTTCTTGCATTCAAGCTGCAAATTATAAATTTCCATTTGAAATCGTTTTTTCTATTCATCGATTCAAGGCCGCATATGATAGCGTCTATAGAAACCAGCCATATAGGATATAGAGCAATGTCTAGTTTTGGCATCCCATAAAAACTCATCCGTCTGTGTAAGATGACAATGGAAAATTCACGCTTTGATGCCAAAAAGGTTTTTAGACAAGGCGATGCGTTGTCATGTGATTTCTTCAACATCATTCTTGAAAAGATTGTGCAAAGTCCAATGTCAACACCAGAGGAAACAATCTTTCAAAAGTCCGTCCAGGCTACTAGGATACGCAAACGAAATTGACATAATTGGAAGAATACAGCGTGATGTCAGTGTAGCGTTTGTGAGCCTTGCGACTAGCGGTTAACGAGGGCACGACCAAGTTAATGCTGCGACAAGAAAAGGACAACCAACATCGACGTCTTTGGGCAAACGTCACATAGAGAGATTTAACTTCTAGGTAGTTAAGGACTTTGTCTACCTGGGATCCCTATCAACTCAGACAACAACACCAGCGCTGAAATCAAACGAAGAATCACTCCAGATAAAATTCTTCGAGTGATTTTTGGTTCTGTCTGCATTAATGGAGAATGGAGACGAAGATTCAACCAAGAACTGTACGAGCTGTACAGCGACACTGACCTAGCCAAAAAGTTAAGGTCCAACGACTTAGATGGTTGGGCCATTTTGAGCGAATGGGAAATAATGCTCTGGCTCGTAGTCTTCGAATCCAACCCAGAAGGACGTCGCAGAAGAGGAAGACCGTGACTCAGGTGGAGCACACAGGTGGTAGAGGACCTGAACCAACTTGCCGTGCGAAATTGGAGACAGCTAGCTAGGGACCGACCTGGCTGGAGAAGTTTGTTGGGTGAGGCCCTGGTCCGACCTGGACTGTAGCGCCACCACAAGTAATTGAGTAAGTAATCGTTTTTTCTTCAATTCGTTACAAACATTTAAAGAATACCTACTCTTTTTCTCCTTTCTTTGCTATCATACCATCTTCTTTTTCCACATTGATGGATTGAATAGATAATTCGTTGCCTTCATCTAGGATTGTAAATGAACGAGAAAGGGTGGGGGGGGGGGAGGGGGGTCAGAATCTCATCTACTAAACCCTGCAAAATTGGTGATTCTTAACTTATTATATCAATTATACTATGGTCGAGATCATTCAATTTGCTGTTTGAACCTCCAGGGGAATCGGTTTTTTTGGCATTATGGAACCTTGACCTGCAAAAAAATTATTTGAGTTGTCTATAGAATTATGTTCTAGAACAAAAAGTTATACCATTGTTCCGCTCTTCATGTTTTGCCAAATAACATTTCTTAAATGTTTCCAGTCTTTTCCTTTATCCAGTATACCCTGTGATATTAAAATATCTGAAACCACCTTCCACTCGTTTATTTTCTTCTCGTGGGTAAGTTGATCGAAAAATTTTCCCAATAGGATATCTTTCCTTTCCCTTATTAATGAAGCCAAATATTTTTTATTTATTTATTTACTTGGTACAATGCAAATTCAAATGCAAAAATTGTGATTGTAGATTACAAGTACAAATTTGTGATTGTAATTTGTAAAATGGTGCAATAGGGCCCAGTTAGTTTTAATAAATTTCTTAGTTTTTGGAAGAGCATTCAATTTCGTTGTTGTCCTTCATTTGACATTTTTTTTTACTGTTAATAAACCAACACAACTAACAGTCCGTGGTTAAGTGGTTATGTGAGTTAGCAGCTAAGCAGTACGTTGTGGGTTCGAATCCTACTCGTGCCCATACAATTTTTATTTCAATTTTCACTGATAAAATGATAAAACTTCCAAGAGTATCAATATGTCATAAAAAAAGTGCTCTCAACTTTGCGTGCCGTGCCGTAGCATAGTAGGCCCAGATGGACTTTCGCGTCTCAAAAATCTGTAATTTTTTTTGTTTCTTTGAATAATTAAGTCAAATTTGGAATATATTATCTTGAATATTAACTTCCGCACCCGTGCTGTGGCGAGAGTATTAAAAGATCTCAACATACATAAATCCGCTGGTCCGGATGGTATCCCCGCTATTATTCTGAAGAGGTGTTCTTCCACGCTGGCAAAACCCTTGCGTAAGCTTTTCCATCTATCCTATTTTCTGGGCTCGTTCCGAGCAGTTGGAAAACAGCATTTGTCCAGCCTATTCCAAAAAAAGGCGAATCGTCTTCTCCCTCCAATTATCGTCCGATTGCACTTACGTCCCTTCTTTCTAAGGTCATGGAAACGCGGCTTTCGCAGCAACAGGTCCACTGGTGATCTGATGGTTTATCTCACCAAACAGTGGAACAAATCTTTACATCGTTTTGGAGAAAGTAAAATTGTTGTACTTGATATTTCAAAGGCATTTGATAAAGTCTGGCATCTTGCTCTTTTATCGAAAATTCGTGCTTTCAGTATCGATGAATTCCTTCTTCGTTGGATTAGAAACTTTCTTTCGAACCATTCAATACAAGTTGTATTGATTCCGAAACCCACAATATAAATGCTGGTATGCCCCAGGGCTCCGTTTTGTCTCCGACCCTTTTTCTCATTTTCATAAATGATCTCTTGTCTGTTACTTCTAATCCAATCATGTATGTGCATCACTGACCACCTTTTGTGGACAGAGCATATACGCGATGTCGCCAAAAATGCCGCAAGATGTTTGGGTTTCTTAAGACGGTGCAAGACATTTTTCCCCGTCTGATCTGGCTATTATCTATAAAACCTATATCCGTCCAAAGCTTGAGTACAATTCACATCTCTGGGCTGGTGCTCCAGCTACTTACTTAAGCCTCTTGGATAGAATACAAAAAAGAGCTGTAAGAATGATTGGTGATAGAGAGATCACTAACTCATTCACTTCATTGGAACACCGACGTAACGTTTCGTGTCTCTCCTTGTTTTATCGTTACTTCTACGGTTATTGCTCTAGTGAAATAGCCAGTTGCATACCTCCCCTTAAACAATTCAACCGTAATACTCGCGCTTCCAGGAATGCCCATCAGTTTACCCTCGAGCCCAACTTCGGTCGTACGCTCAAGTATAGAGAATCGTTCTTTAGCCGTACTATGCGAATGTGGAACTCTCTTCCACACTGTTTTCCCGATCATTGCAGTGTCAGAATTTAAGACCAATTACACCGCACCTCCTTCAACCCTACCCCTTTCCTAAAGCACCACTGTGTCTATCATATAAGGGTATAAAAACCCCTTGAGTGTGTGCATATTATAAAAAAAAAATATATGTTGTGAGAGTCCAGGTCCAGTTGATGTGATGATCTCTTTTTCCTGACGTCAGCTTTGTGCACTGATGAGTTATAACAAGATTGGAAACCTACCTACGTTTTACCCTCCAAATACCTCAAAACTTACTTTTATCATACACACAGTTTTACCTAAGTTGCTCGAGAGAGGGCTTTTCCGCTCAATTGCTTTCTTAGCTCAAAGAAACAGCGATCAGCAAGAGTTATTCTTCGTCTGACCTCGGCGCTGGTGTTATTGCCTCTCCTCTCCTCTACTCCTCTACTACCTCGAAGTTGTATGCGTCTATTGTGACGTTCTGTCCGAGCCGGCGGTGTTGGGTGTCCTTATTCGAAGACAGCATATACTTGGTTCTTCCCTCATTTACCGCTAAACACATTTTTGCCGCTTCTGTCTCAATTCTCACAAAGGTGCCATTGACATCACGCTGTGTTCTTCCCATTATATCAATATCATCGGCATACGCGAGAAGTTGAAGAAATCGAATGACAGTGCATCGCCTTGTCTGAATCCTTTTTTGACGTCGAAAGATTTCATAAGCTCGTTGCCAACCTTGATGGAGCACAAGCGAACGAGCTTGGCAGGGATGCCAAAACTAGACATAGCTCTATACAGTTCGTCTCTGTAGATGCTGTCATACGCGGCCTTAAAATCGATGAAAAGGTGGTATGTATCGAGGTTCCATTCATCGGGCATGCATTCCTCTGACCATATCTTACAGATGATTTGGTGCATGCTCCTATCTAGCTCGTCGCCTGCTGCTTTGAACAACTCAGCAGCTAGTCCATCTGCTCCACCGGCTGGTTCACGTGATTGCGGTTTTCACTTCTTCTAGGTCGTGTTCACGGAATTGTTGGCTAGCATCGTGTCCGATGAAAGGCTCCTGTCTGACGGCGGTGTTTTGTTCGTCGTCGCCGTTATACAATCTACAGAAGTGGTCTTTCCAAGTCCCCAGCATTGACTGCGATTCTACTATGATGTTCCCTTGTTTATCTCTGCAGGCATCGGTTCTTGCTCGATGACCTTGAGCCAGCTGTTTAACTTTTCAATAAAACCTCCGAACTTCATTCCTGCTGTTGGTTCTCTCAACATCCTCGATCTGACGCTTCTCATGCTCTCTCTTTTTTCTCCTGAGAAGCAGCTCTTGTCCTTCTATGCAGCGCTGCTTTGTATGCCTCCTGCTTGGCTGCATGGGCCTGCCTGCATTCTTCGTCAAACCAGGGGTTTCGTTTTGGTGGCTTGTGAAACCCAGCACATTAGAGGCGGCATCTCTAACTGCTTTCTGGCAATGTTGCCACTGGTCTTCGATACTTGATGTTGGCGGCATAGGACTCCTTAAGAGGTTACTTGACACTCGATCAGAGAAGAATCTGGCGATCTCTTGCGATTGTAGCCGTCCGACGTCGAATTTTCTTACAGCATTTCCTTGTTTTGGCCGTTGTCGGGATATTCGTAGCATTACCTTGGCTACGACGAGGTAGTGGTCCGAGTCGATGTTAGCTCCTCGGAAAGTTCGAACATCTAAAATGCTGGACAAGTGCCTTCCGTCGATCGCAATGTGATCAATCTGTTGACGGTTGATTGATCAGATCTCATGTACCTTTATGGATGTTGAGATGAGGGAACCAGGCTGCTTGCTTTCCGTACTGTTCCACCAAAGATGTCCTCTTTTCCCAGCTTTGCGTTAAAATCGCCGAGGACAATTTTAATGTCATAGCTAGGACATTGCTCGTACGTTTTGTCAAGGAGCTCGTAGAACTCGTCTTTGGTGTCGTCCTTTTTCTCTTCTGTGGGGGCGTGCGCACATATTAAGCTAATGTTTCCGAATTTAGCCTTGATTCGGATTGTCGCGATGCCTTCGCTCATTCAATTGAAGCTCAAGACTTTTTGCCTGAGTCTGCTTTACACGACGAATCCCCAAAGACTCGCTGTTGTTGCTCTCGGTTACAATCACCATAGTAGATGTTGCAGTTTCTCATCCTCCTTTTGCCCGGTCCATCCCATCGCATTTCCTGGAAAGCGGTAATATCTGCTTTGTAGCATTTGAGGGTCTCCGCTAACTGTTCGGCAGCACGCGGTCTATTAAGGGACCTAACATTCCACGTGCATATCCGAAATTCGTTGTCCTTTATACATTTGCTTGGGTCGTCATCAGTGTATCCGTCCGTTTCCGAGGCCTGTTGTTGCTTCGCAACTAAAATTTTTTCTACGTTGTCGGGAAGTCACCCCAACGCACAATCCCCAACCTGGAGTATCAGGCACTTGATGTGACTCCAAGTACAAGAGCCGGAAAAACCGCTCCTTTTACGGACTGGGCTTCAAATACATCGAAGGAACCCGCAAAGGTCTTCACCAAGTAGTTCGGCCTAACTGGAACTGGAGACGCCACCGTTGATTCCAAAGAAGAAATTCATTCGCTGCCGTCCCTCGGTGGGAGTGCCTTGGTGGGAACACTTCTTCGTTGTGGGGGGATTGGTAGTAACGGCCTACTCCGCTTCGACCTGTTGACCATGGGAGGCCCTTCTGCGAAAAAAAGTTTCGCGATTGCATAGCTCTAAGCTTCATAGTAGTAGTTACCGTTCCGCCACGTCAAGGCTTACCCCGTGGAGGGTTTAGCTGCATATAATGCTCTAGTAATTTGTTACAATATCCCAAACATTTCTCCCGAACATAATGTAAGAAAAAAAATTCCAAAATAGTGCTAAATCCATTTCTTTTTCCAAAAAGTAGCAAATCGCGCAACCAAAAATTTTTCGGGCATTCGTTATCCGGGAATCTACTTTCCGGGCAGTCGTTATGCACCGCTCTATGCCCCTAGGCTTAATGATTCATCATCATGAAAAAAAATACATTACGGATGTTGAAATGAGTGTATTTTAAATGAAGAAAATAATAATAACAATTAGAAAAAATAAATTCTTGAAAAGCAAAACAAAAATTAACAAAGTTTTCTGGAGGAAGACTTTTAATTTCACATGATTCAAAAGTTATGATATTTGGAAGCATTTAATTTGACCCGCAATGTGGTCCACAAAGTGGATCAGACGAGAGTGCCAGTGAAGTTAGAAGAGTTCTGCGGCCTGGGTGAACGCCAAGATTCTCCCAATTGATCCATGACAAGCGGGCTGTTAAATCTGGAAGGTTTGAAAAGAAATATTTGTTTCAGTGGAAGTTTTTTTTTTTTTTATTGAATTTTTAAGTATAATTCCAAAAAATGAAAAAGCCTCACCACTGGTATTCCAATTGGCGCGATCCGCCTTTATCTCTCCTCTCAAACACTTCTCCACATAAGTCAAAGGATCATAATCGGTCTGAAGGACTTCTCGCAATAGAGAAATATATGCAATGGCAAGTCTTAAAGTGTCGATTTTGCTCAATCGTTTCTCATAGGGAAAAGTTGGTACATGCACTCGAAGTTCATCGAAAGCTGAATTAATACTGCTGTGAATTTCAAAAACAAAGGAAAACAAATAATGTGAAAAAGTGCCTTCAAATTGATCTTGATTCTGTTCATCGAATTGAATATAAATTGAACAAAAGGAAAACATAAAAATTTCAAAATATACCCAGTTGGAGCAGACCTCTGGATGCGTTTCCTTTCGCGAATACTAGCTTGCTGTCTCTGGATTTTGAAAGGTGCCGAATTGTAATTGGGAATGTTGGCTGGGAGGTTTATGTTGGATGGAGTTGGTGAGTCTAGACATTCTGGGAATGAAATATAGATTGTAAATCTGTTTATTGATTTTTGATGATGGGCTCTTACCTGTGTGGTGGAGGTATTGATGTTGAATTTGGCGAATATTCGAGTTGATTCGGAGATTATTGTTGTTGCTATTTGTTGGATGGTGTTGACTTGCATACACACAAGAAGGTAATTCATTGATCAAATCGTCGTCGAAGTTGTGGAAGGATAGAGTACTGGAAGTAAAACAATAATTGGTTGTATCGTTACAGGTACTACTTCTTCTTCAATTAGTTAACACGAAAACGTATCTTATTACGTCAACAAATAAGCAGTTTTTCCATTCAAATGTATAGGTACTTTGACATTTTGTCTACAGCTAAACTACCCAAGTCATAGCTTTGTTTTAGCGCAGCGCAACGCCACCGCGCCGCCGCCGCAATTTATATAAAAAAAAAATGGCACGATTTAGTTATATGGCCACCTAAAGTGCTCGGAAGGCATAATCCGAAATAGGGTTTTCCAATAAGAGGTGTTATTTTGAATAGCCCGCTATTTCGGTAGCTGTCACTTTTGAAGCTGTCATTTTTTGACATTTGACAAGTAGAAACTACGCCATTAATAAAAATGTGCACGACTGGGTCGTACGAACTTGCTCCTGCATGCTAAAACTAAATATTTATGATTACTTAAATTGCAAACAGTAGTGTTAAAATAAGAGATATAGTTTAAGCAATTCTGATTACACTCTTACTTACAGCTTACACTTAACTCAAAAAAAAAAAAGAATATATAAAAATAATTAGAATTTATTAAAAAAATTAAAATTTGGAAATCTACCTCGTATATACATTTCATTCCAAAAATTTAAATGCCAAACAAATTCAAACCTTATTCTTGATTTATTGAATTTTTTTTTTGAAAATCGTCGGAGCCGTTTTTTTTTAAATTAATTTTTTATATATAAAATTTTTCAAAAATATCTTAAAATTAATTTGGGTATGCAGTTTTCAAGACCATGTAAATATACATATTATATATATCTAATTTGGATTTTTAAAATTGATCCGTTTTTGAGATACAGAATTTTGAAAAAAAAAGTTAAAAATATTTTTTAAAAATCCAAAAAAAAAATTTGAAATTTTTTTGAAAACAAAATATTATCTGAACAATATATACGTACTTTCGAAAAAAAACTTACGCTGATCGGACTTTCAGTTTTCGAGAAAATCTAATAACAAAAAAACGGTTCTATGGGAGGTACCGTTTTGGAGCAATACAAAATTTTTTTGTTTACATAAAACACATGAATGTTTAAAAAAATTAAACTCGAGGAAGTTTAAAAAAAATCGTTCGGGCCGTTTTTGTGAAAAAAAATGTTTTGGTTTTTGGCCAAAAAAATCGTATGGTGGCTACCCTAAATTTTGATCTTAAAACAAAAATAAAAAAATTGGGATATGACTTTTTGCTCAAACCTCTAATTTTCAAATTTGAAGTCAATCGGACCAGTAGTTAAGCCTGTAGATGCCTGTAAACTTTCCGACAGACAGACAGACGGAATCGCCGGACCCACTTTTTTCGACTTCTCTATCATCGTAATATCATTTCTCATCCTCATCTCAAATTTTTTTTTTTTACGAATTCAATACTTGCCATATATTCTATATGTCGCAAGTAAAAATGGAGCGATGCACGCTTCAACAACGCACTGAAATTATTAAAATTCACTATAAAAATGGTGAAAATTTGGCAGAGACGGTTCGTAAAACTAAAACATTTTTGGGTCGTCGTGAAGCACCTTGTCGGACCGCAATACAGAAATTGTAGGACAAATTCGAGCTAGTGATGTGAAGAATAAAACCCGTGCACATCGCTCAAGAACAACCGAGAATATTGCTGTTGTAGCCCAAAGTGTTAAGGAAAACCTGGTTTGCCCATTCCTCGTCATTCTTTGGAATAAGGCATTTCACAAACGTCATTGCACCGTATTTTGCATAAAGACTTGGGTCTTAAGGTTTAAAGTTCAGTTAACACAAGAAGTCAAACCGGCTGATCATCAACAACGTCGTGTCTTTGCTGATTGGGTCCTTGAAATGCATGAAAATGATCTGGAATTTCATCGAAAAATCATCTTGACTGATGAGGCCCATTTCCACCTCGGAGGCTACGTCAACAAGCAAAACTGTAGCATCTGGGGCTCGGAAAACCCAAGAGTTATTGTTGAAAAGCCTCTCCATCCTCGACGCGTGACTGTTTGGTGCGGTTTATGGTCCACCGGGGTCATTGTTCTTTACTTTTTCGAAAATGAGGCTGGAGCAACAGTTACGGTCAATGGATTGCGCTATCGAGAGATGATTAATGATTTTTAATTGTCGGAATTGGATGGTATTGATCTGGACAACGTTTACTTTCAAGAAGACAGCGCTACTTCCACACAAACAATGAAACCATCGATCTTTTACGGGAAAAGTTTCCGGACCGTGTTATCTCTCGAAGAGGTGGTCACAAATGGCCACCGAGATCTTGTGATTTAACACCTTGCGACTTCTTCCTTTGGGGCCACGTGAAAGATAAGGTCTACGTCAACGGCCCAGCGTCGATTCAAGACTTAAAAGATAGAATTCGTGAGGCTATCGAGGACATAGGGCAGCCACTTTGCGATTTGGTTATGGAAAATTTCATAAAAAGGATATGGTCCTATAAGCGTGGTCGTGGCGGCTTTTCGGCTGATGTTGTGTTCCATTATTAACGGCATACTTTCCTCTTTATAATGAAATAAACATCCGATCATTTATCTCAAAAATGGCATTTTTCTTTAAATATCAAAATAACACCTCTTATTGGAAAACGCTTTACATTTCACATTTTACTTTTAAATATTTAAGTTACACATAAATTTTGAATTAGAAAATCTTTGCACTCGTATTGACGCATTCTCAGCCATTCAAAATGGCGGGTTGGGGTTTTGGTTATTTTATAGAATTTTTTTTTAGCGTTCCGTACACAGAGTGTAAACGAAACCCTTATAACATCACTTCGTTTTCTGTTCATTTGTCTCTCACAAGCGATTTCTTCGAATCTACAAGGCCGATTGCAATGAAATTTGCTACACATATATAAGGTTACAATAGTAATCTAAAAATGTTGCTTCCATATTTTTAAGATAAACCGAAATTATTGAAGGAAATGGGCAAAATGACTATTCAAATCATTGGTCAAGAAAATGTTTGGTTTCATATCTTAATCCTTACATATTTCCTTCAAAACTAAAAATAAGAGTCCGATAATCGAGTACGAAACCCTCCTCGAGCGAGTTTATCTCGCACTTGTCCGGTTTTTTTTTTTATTTCCGGTTTTCTTAAAACTTTTTATTTCACAGTAATTGATTTTTTTTAACGCAAAGCTGGGAAAAAGGGACATCTTTGGTGGAACAGTCGGAAATCACAGCCTGAACGACACCACTTCCGAGATGGGATTCAGGCTGATCGATTTTGCTGCGGGGCGAAATGTTGTGGTAGCAAGCACCTGGTTTCCTCATCTCAACATGCATGAAGGTATGGAGATCTCCTGATCAATCAACAATCAACCAGATTGATCACATTGCGATCGAGGAAAGGCACTTGTCCAGCATTTTAGATGTTCGAACTTTCCGAGGAGCTAACATCGACTCGGACCACTAACTCGTCGTAGCCAAGCTATTGCTACGAATGTCCCAACAACGGTCAAAACAAGGAAATGCTGCAAGAAAATTCGATGTCGGACGGCTTCAATCGCAAGAGATCGCCAGATCCTTCTCTGATCGAGTGTCAAGTAACCTCTTAAGGAGTCCTATGCCGCCAACATCAAGTATCGAAGACCAGTGCCAACATTGCCAGAAAGCAGTTAGAGATGCCGCCTCTAATGTTCTGGATGATTTGACGAAGAATGCAGGCAGGCCCATGCAGCCAAGCAGGAGGCATACAAAGCGGCGCTGCATAGAAGGACAAGAGCTGCTCGTGAGCTCTTCGAGCGAAAGAGGACAGAGGAACGCCGGCTTCTCAGGAGAAAAAAAGAGAGAGCATGAGAAGCGTCAGATCGAGGATGTTGAGAGAACCAACAGCAGGAATGAAGTTCGGAGGTTTTATTGAAAGGTTAAACAGCTGGCTCAAGGTCATCGAGCAAGAACCGATGCCTGCAGAGATAAACAAGTGAACATCATAGTAGAATCGCAGTCAATGCTGGGGACTTGGAAAAACCACTTCTGTAGATTGTATAACGGCGACGACGAACAAAACACCGCCGTCAGACAGGAGCCTTTCATCGGACACGATGATAGCCAACAATTCAGTGAACCCGACCTAGATGAAGTGAAAACCGCATCTGCCGCTGGAGCAGATGGACTAGCTGCTGAGTTGTTCAAAGCAGCAGGCAACGAGCTTGATAGGAGCCTGCACCAAATCATCTGTAAGATATGGTCAGAGGAATGCATACCCGATGAAAGGAACCTCAGCATTGTTTGCCCGATCCTGAAAAAGGGAGATCTTCTTAATTGAGCCAATTATAGAGGAATAAGTGTACTAAACATCGCCTTTCTGCCGTAATATGTGAACGTCTGAAGCCTATCGTCAACAATCTGATTGGTCCTTATCAATGTGACCAAATTTTCACGTTGCGGCAGATCCTGGAAAATACCCATTAACTCCAAATCGATACCCACCACCTTTTCATCGATTTTAAGGCCGCGCATGACAGCATCTACAGACGAACTGTACAAAGCTATGTCTAGTTTTGGCGTCCCTGCCAAGCTCTTTCGCTTGTGCAAAATGACGATGGAGAACTCACGCTGCTCCATCAAGGTTGAAATCTTTCGACGTCAAAAAAGGATTCAGACAAGGCGATGCACTGTCATTCGATTTCTTCAACTTCTCGCGTATGCCGATGATATTGATATAATGGGAAGAACACAGCGTGATGTCAATGGCACCTTTGTGAGAATTGAGACAGAAGCGGCAAAAATGTGTTTAGCGGTAAATGAGGGAAGAACCAAGTATATGCTGTCTTCGAATAAGGACACCCAACACCGCCGGCTCGGACAGAACGTCACAATAGACGCATACAACTTCGAGGTAGTAGAGGAGTTTGTCTACCTAGGTTCCGCTATAAACAAGGGCAATAACACCAGCGCCGAGATCAGACGAAGAATAACTCTTGCTAATCGCTGTTTCTTTGGGCTAAGAAAGCAATTGAGTGGAAAAGCCCTCTCTCGAGCAACTAAGGTAAAACTGTACAACACACTCATCATCCCAGTCCTGCTGTACGGTGCAGAAGCATGGACTTTGATAAAATCGGATGAAAGTGCCTTAGGCTGTTTCGAGAGGAAGGTTCTTCGGTCATCTTTGGCCCCGTGTGCATTGAAGGGGAATGGCGAAGAAGATATAACAGCGAACTTTACGGGTTGTACAACGACATGGACCTAGCCAGAAGGGTCATGGTCCAGAGACTCAGATGGCTTGGTCATTTAGAGCGGATGGACACCAATGCTCCGGCCCGGAAAGCCTTCGACACTATTCCCGACGGACGTAGGAGGAGAGGAAGACCGCTACTCAGGTGGCGCACTCAAGTGGAAGAGGACCTCAATCAACTTGGAGTGCAAAACTGGAGACGACTAGCTAAGGACCGAGCTAGCTGGCGGAGACTGTTGATTGAGGCCCAAGTCCACAACGGACTGTAGCGCCACCTTAAGTAAGTAATTGATTTTTTATTGTAAATCGGACACGAATTAGTTTATTGGTTTTCTTGTGGTACAATGTCATATAAATTGATCAAAATGTTCAATCACAGAATTTTAAACTAATTTCCCCAATTTTGGTCGTCTCTTTGCAAGTGTTTAAATTCACTTTTGGAAGGTTTTCTTCCGTACGTTGTTAACTAACCTTATTGGAGGCGAGGAAGACGAATCTGGTAGTTGGTTTCGCGACATTTTCAAAATGTGTTTTGTTATTTTTGCTAATCAAATCACTAATTTAGAAATTCACAATGTGAAGCAAAACTATTCTTTTCTTTTTCTTCTTATTCACATAAATAAAACAAAAGTATTTGACCGCACTGAACCGAATTTAAATCCAATTTGAATTGTGCCAAAGGATGCCTCACAATTTTATATCCCAGGCGAGATAGATTCTTATGAGATATTTACTAAGCTCCGCCTTTAGTTGGATTTTCATTCCTCATCTTCACGGAAAAAATTGTTCATCCCTTATAGGACCATTTCCTGCTTAACTTGAATGCATTTTGAATTCATTTTTCATCAAGTGGAAGTCTGTATAAGGGGTGAAATGAATTTCTTTGTATTTCAATAATGAATATCAGTGAATTTGCTTCATTTTGGGGTGGAGTTTGGTTGAGAGGATTTGGAATCTCCATAGCAACGCGAAAGCGCCATTTTGAACTTAAGGTTTTTGATGGCTTCCTGGTTTTTTTTTTTTTTGTTGCTTTGTCTTTTAAATGCAATCATTTATTGAGTATCAAAATAAAAATAAATTTTTATCGAAATTTGTGAAAAAAATCAATACATAAGTTTGGACAATCTGTAATTCGAGACGATTTAATCAGCAAACACACCTGTCCTGTCATCATATTTTGTTTTTAGAGAAATCGATTATTTCTTTGAAAAGACAACGAACGGCCCGCATTTTAAGAATTCTTCACCTGTTTTTGACAACAAATTCTTAACGATAGCTATAAAAGGGGTGGTATAAAAGAAGTCGTTACATTCATCATTTAAAGTTGGGGTTAGAGAACCACCCTATCGAACCGTGCATCAGCTGTCGATAGAAAAATTTTCTAAACGTAGAGTTAAAAAAGGAGTTTTCAAGAGAACACCTACTTTCTGCATTTTTTGTTAACCAAATTACTATAAGCACAAGGACTTTTTAGAATGTGGCGAAAGCCCCAAAAAACCTCAACATACATAAATCCGCTGGTACGGATGGTATCCCCGCTATTGTTTGGAAGAGGTGTTCTTCCACGCTGGTAAAACCCTTGCGTAAGCTTTTCAATATATCCTATACTTTTGGGCTCGTTCCGAGCAGTTGGAAAACAGCATTTGTCCAACCAATCCCAAAAAAAGGCGAATCTTCTTCAACCTCCAATTATCGTCCGATTGCACTTACATCAACTCAAAAAATATCTCGAAGACCGAAACCTTCTTAATGACCGGCAGTACGGCTTTAGTAGCAACAGGTCCACTGGTGATCTGATGGTTTACCTCACCGAACAGTGGAACAAATCTTTACATCGTTTTGGAGAAAGTAAGATTGTTGCACTTGATATTTCAAAGGCATTTGATAAAGTCTGGCATCTTGCTCTTTTATCGAAAATTCGTGCCTTCGGTATCGATGAATCCATTCTTTGTTGGATAAGAAACTTTCTTTCGAACCGTTCAATTCAGGTTGTATTGGACGGATTGAAGTCCGAAACCCACAATATAAATGCTGGTGTGCCCCAGGGCTCCGTTTTGTCTCCGACCCTCTTTCTCTTTTTCATAAATGATCTCTTCTAATCCAAAATGCTTACTGCCGAAGCTGGGGATTGAACCCGCAGTGTTTGGCTTAGCAATCCACTACTCTGAATTGAAAAACTAACAGAATATCAATTTTTTGTGTTTCTTACGTGCTACTTAAAATTAGGTCTTTATAAATTAAACTTAAAAATAACTAAAACTACCTACTCTACCTTTTAACTACTTACGAATTAGAACAACCACAGCAGCAAATCTCTATCATTTTATTTCATTTTTTGTATATATTTTGTTTTTCTTTTTTACTTTTTTTCTTTTTACTATTTTTTACTGTTTTTTTATTCTTTTTATTTCCTTTTCATATTTTGTATTTACCATTTGTTGTCTTTGTCAATGTGTGTGCCACCATGCCTACTCTACTTAAACCTAAGCCGAAAACCCTTAAACTAAAACAAGTATGTAAGCCAACCAAGGTGTAGAAAAACCCGACTACTCATTGTCAAGTGCTGACTGAAGCCACCAGAACTGGTTATTCCTGCTTCACCCTATCGATTCGGTCCCGTTCGGACACAGCCCTACTGAACCGAAGGAGCTCTGCTCCGTCTTGTGCGAGGACGTCTCGACTCTAAGAGCCGCCGATCGACGGTTCTTCGCCTGAAGTGGTAGATTAGCGGCACCGCCAATCTGTCCTATATCAGACCGCATCTATCTAAATAGAGAAATGCCTCTGGTGGAATGAGCCCGCTCGAGCGTGCACTATCAAAATATTCGTCGTTCGGATAGAACGCCCCAAAGATCAAATTATTCGTCCAAATCATAGCTCTCAGAATGTGACCCCGAACAAGTTTTATCACGAAATTGTCAATTCTGTTGATCCGAGCCTCGTTGTATAGAACCTCGTTAGAATAGTTATGTACATAAGAAGATTCCGGTGTCTGATACAAACCGAGACAGCGCCGAAGACACTGCCTCTCGAACACTCGAATCTTCTCCATTTGAGATGGCGCAACGTTGAACCACACTGGACAGCCATAAACGATAATCGGCCGTATGAGGGCCATGTAACAAATTACCTTCACTCTGAGGTCAAGCCGGCTGCTGTAAAACAGCCGTTTCGTCAGAGCGAAGGCTCCTTTGGCCTTAGTCAGAGCAGCATCTATATGTCTGTCGAAGTACAGATACTGGTCCAACCAAATACCGAGGTACTTCACTTCACTTTTGCTAGTTAATCGCTATCCGTGAGGCTCAACGATGATTACCTTGCGCCGATTCTTGCGCGTATCCCTCGTGGCCCCAGCCGGCGTGGTCCGGAACAGAATTGTTTCGCATTTCTGGACTTTTATTTTCAGTTTCCAGCCATCGCAATATCGCTGAATCTTCTCGAAATCACGTTGCAAGAGAATTCTAATGACTTCGACCATTGGGGCCATTCTGTACGCAATCAGGTCGTCGGCATACGCAATTGCCTGGATAAGGCTACCTATCAGAACGCTGATGTAAATGCTGAAGAGGATCGGCGAATTGACCGCTCTCTGTACAAGACCGTGGTGGTAGAAGTTACCTTGCCACTTTTGACAACAAACTTTCTACCGTTGAGCATATCATAAAGCATATACAACAATGGTTTACTGATGCCTAGTCTGGTGAGTTTTAGGTACAAACCTTCTAACCATACGGTGTCGAAGGCCTTCTCTAAATCCACCAGAACAGCACCCGTGCATTGTTTCTTGGACTTGTTCCATTGGATATCAGAAACGGGCTTAGACGCAGCATGAATGGTGTCATGTCCCGCCTTGAACCCGAACTGATTATCCGGAATTATTGTGTTGTCCGCAGCCCACTTAATCAGAGTTCTATTGATGATCTTTTCGAATACCTTACTAATACTTGGAAGAAGACTAATCGACCGAAGATTTGACGGATTGGAGTTGTCTTTTCCCTTTTTCGGGAGAGGATGAACCACAGCCGTCTTCCACCGCACTGGATAATATGCATTATTCAGCGCGTTGTTGAACAGAGTAGTGTAGATGTCTATTGCCTCAATCGGTAAGTGTCTTAGTACAATGTTGGATATACCATCGACACCTGCTGACTTCTTATTCTTTATTGCATCAAAGATTAGTTGGAGTTCTACCTTCGTTCTAATAGAGGACTTACTTCCGTTTGCTCGGCGATTATGGCGTTTCCCAAAAAGTCATCATTGAACCACATGAAACCGCGGTTCTCAAACCGCCACTGCACAATATCGTTCCGAAGGTAGAAGTGATGAAGTAAGGCTCTGCTTTCCAGGTCGTGATTCGGGCGAATGCTATAGCATTCACCTTGTACACTTGCTGAAAAGCAGCTTCCACTGTCTTCACTTTCTCCTGTGGGTCTTCGATAATAAAGAAGTCATCGTCCAACTCCAAGACAGCTTCCTCAGGATCAATTTGCGCTGTCAGAAGTACGTCTCTGTTCTTTACTGTCCTCTGGAGCTTAAGACACGGAAGGTCGTTCTGATTCTTGGACCTAAATATCTTATTAATTTGAGGGAACATACTCGGGTCGCTAGAATTAACGGCCCGAATTTTCTTGTCCCAATACAAATTAATAGATAACCTGTAGTTTTCCTTGATCAGGGTGTTGACGTTCTTAATCGACGACTTCAGTGTCCTAATCTCCAGGTCGTTCGGGTCTGTAAATCGTCTGTACAAGTTTTTAAGTCCTGTCAGTAGTCCGCTTTTCAATCCACTACTCTATCCTCTGAACCATGGCCACATGCAATTTAACACTTTTTTAGCCGTTCTACATGACAAATCCTTCCTTAATCTTAGACTTCGTTTTCAGTATTGCTGATCTTGACAGCTGTATTCTTTTGCTAGGAGATTTCAATTTTCCTCTTATTGATTGGGTTCCCTCTGAAGACGATTCCTATTTTGAAGCTACTACAGTTTCTTCTCAACTGGATTTCAATTGTTGGATAACATTTTTTCTTCCGACTTACAGCAAGCAAGCTGTATCAAAAATAAAATGAATCGAATACTAGACCTAGTATTCTCATCTGACGCAGTAAATACTGCAGTTGTAGAATCTACATCTGCTTTATCAACAATAGATAATTACCACCCTCCCTTAGATATTTTTCTTGACTTGAGCGGTCATTTACTTGAGAATAGAAATCCCCATGATTGCTCATACCAATTTGACTTCCGAAAAGCTGATTTCTTGCAGCTTTCAAATAGCTTGCTAAATTCCGGTATCCAAGAATTACAGTCCAGCAATTATTGCAAATTTCTATTCTTTGCTTATGAGTTGCATTGAAGAGGCAGTTCCTAAGAAGAAATCAACCACTCCTACACTTTCAGTCATCCTTGGTATACTAAAGAGCTAAAAACACTTCGTAATAAGAGAAACAAGGCCTGGAAAAAATACCTCAAATCCATGACCTTAGAAAACCAAGTAGTTTATATTTCATTTTTTTGAAGAATTTAAGAAACTGTCTTATGAAGTTTATAGTGAGTATTTACTTATTGTAGGATGCTCTCTGACGCCTGACCCGAAAAGTTTTTGGAAATACATTAATTCGAATTGTTTTACATATACATTAATTGTTTTAAAAAAGTGTAAGTCTATCTTAACATCCTCCGTTATATTTTTGAATTGTCTTTAAAATTAGGAAAATTTCCATCAATTTGGAAAAACGCTTACATTATACCAGTCTATAAGAAGGGAGATAAGGCCAACATCACCAATTATAGACCAATATCTAAGCTCTCCTGCATTCCGCATTTCATTGCAGGAACATCATCTGTCACCAACAGCATGGTTTCATACAGAAACGTTCTACTGTCACAAATCTTCTTGTTTTTATAAATCAATGTGTAAGCACTTTGGAATGTGGTCAGGAAATCGATTGCGTCTATACAGATTTTGCGAAAGCCTTCGACCAACTCTCTCACGCCATCATAAAATTCAAACTAAATGCATATGGCTTCCCCCCATTTTTCATCACTTGGATATCCTCTTATCTCGAGAATAGGTCTTACCAAGTAAAATTAAGGCATTCTATCTCTAAGTCATTTTTTGCTTATTCGGGAGTTCCTCAGGGTAGCCATCTAGGACCTCTACTTTTCAATTTAGCTATTAATGATGCCCCGTTATGTGTACGTAATAGCGAAATCCTCATCTTCGCAGATGATATGAAGATTTACAAAAATATCTGTTCTAGTAATGACCACATTCTTCTACAGGTTGACATTAATTGTTTTGCATTGTGGTGTGAGAAAAATAGTTTAAACCTAAATCCAATAAAATGTCAAACAATGACCTTTTCAAGGAAGCGTGCACCGTCTTCATATGACTACGCTATCTCACAGCACATTCTAACCCGTGTAACTTCTGTAAGAGATCTTGGAGTTTTCTTTTACCCTAAATTAGATTTTTCTGTACACATTAACAACATCGTGAATAAAGCAAACTCAATGCTTGGATTTATAAAGCGTTGGTCAAAGGAGTTCCGCGATCCAAATATAACCCGCGCTTTATATTATTGCTTTGTTCGTCCTCACTTAGAATACGCTTCCCAAGTTTGGTCACCTCATTACAATATTCATATTGAGAGGCTAGAATCTGTTCAACGAAATTTTACTCGTTTTGCCTTGAAAGGTATTCTATGGAGTGATCCTTTGAATGTCCCTTCTTATGAAAACCGTTTGCTAACTCTCCAAATGGAAACATTGTCAAGTAGACGAAATAACAATGACATGGTATTCTTCCATCAAGTTATTACTGGTGTAACAGATGCACCGGAATTACTTGGAGCTATATCTTTCAACCATCGGGTGGCGGTTATAATTTTCGTAGGAAGCACTTGGTACATGAACCAAAACATCGTACCAACTATGGTTTCTATGAGCCTTGACACGTATGAGTAGGCTTTCAAACTGCAACTCAGACTTATTTGATTTAAATATAAGTAAGAATAAATTAAAGTCTTTACTCAAGACCAGTGTTATACACTTTTAAATGTTTCTCTGTTTACTCAATGTTTGTAATTATTAGTTATGGATTAATCTTGTTTTGTTAACTGTCTCGTTTTTGTTTCATCCATGTGAGTGTTTGTTATGTAATGTTTGCTTACTAACAACTAACACTGCACTAAGTGATGAGCCGGTGGTATAACATAGTCTACTATGTTGGCAAACCATTGGTCGTAAGACTGTGCTTGCTATAAGCTCTCTTCGACCAATTCTGATAGTGTAAAAAAAAAAAAAAAAAAAATCCTCCTACATGAGCGTTGAAGGGATGACACAAACTAATTCAGAACTCTTAATTCTAAACGAAGGCCTTCCTACGGATTTTTAAGGCCCAAAAAAATATACAGGGTGACCCAAAATTCAACGATAAGCCGGAACCGGGGGTTGGCCCTATTCATGACTCCATGAAAAAAAAATTTCAAATTTTAACAAAAAATGTAAATTCTCCAAAAATATAAACTTTCTTGACATTTTTTATACTGTGCCCACAATTTTTCATTAATTTTGTATTTAATTTTTTTTATCAGAATTCTAGGACGTTTAGCATCCTTTCCTGATATCCAAAAATTCCAAACTTGCAGAGGTTTTCCCACGACAATGAATCAAAAAAGTTTTTTTCCATACAATTTTTTTTTTGCAGTCCACTTTCAGTCATCGTGGAAAATGTGTGGATACTACCATGGCGTCTTTTTTTTAAATTGATAGTTTTTCATAACAACAACCGATTTTCTTCAACTTCAACTCACTCTTTGACTATCCTCTAAAAAAACTAAAATCAAAACCATTTAAAACTCCCACGCACTAATCTCAGCTAAATCTCGCCAAAAAAAAAACCATAAACCCTTAATCAATTAGTTACATAATTTACAAGCAAACTTCCTTTCCACTTCATTTAACCTCCACAGCACACGCATCAGTTCATAACTAAAATGACACAATAACACAATTGTCATTGTCACTCGTCGGTTGTCGTTCTTAGACCAGGAAAACAACCCATTTTATAGTTCGTCAATCTTTTTATATTGCCGCAAATTAAAATCATCACAAACAGATCAACTTTTGTTGCTTGCAACAACCACACCAGTTTCTCTCAATGGTCATTGTGTGAAGTCGGCCGGATCCTTCTTTTCTTGTATACAACCACCACTTAAAATTTAACCATGACGAAAATGTCAAGGGTGTCAATTCGGTATAAAATAAAAACTAGAAATGAATTATGCTCCTCGCGAATAGGAAAACATTGAAATTAGCTATTTGTCAATTGTTATAGTTGATGTATACTTGCAGGCGTTTCAGTCTTATGCACAGCACACGTCCGATCGTCGAGTCGTTTGCCGTCATTGTTCCAGGTTCATATGAAACAGCGTTCGAACAGCTCGGGGCGAGAAAATCCGCATTCGACCAATATGTTTGCTGACATCTATCGAAATAGCGAACGTTCTTCAGATAAGCCCTAGCCTTGAGATGATAATAAAATCAACCCCGACAAGGACCAGAGATAGTATCAAAAAGGAGAGGGGAAGCTAGTGCGAGTATAACACACAGCGGAACTTTGATTTGACATCCTTAAGTGCAATCTTGTTACAAAACATTGTAAACAGAATTGTTAATTCTAGTCCAAAGTCCACACTGACACACTGCGCTCTAAATTTTGAAGGATCGGGTGTTGATAAAGGAAAATAATAATAGGCGAGTCGTACTCATAGTTGTAGTTTTTTTTAAGGGATAAAATACATTACATCGTTACGGGTGCATTGCCGGATAAAGACAGGAGTGAGTTTTCATTGACCGTGGAATGTGAGAAAAAATAATATTTTCATTTTGAATTGAATTAATACCATCGGATTAAGGTTGCTTTAACCAAGGTTTTGGAAATAATGAAAAGTGTGTGGAACGTCTTTATAATGTTGTGGCTATGAATATTTACGAACTTGTTTTTTTTTTATTTTTCTTCGTTGAGCGCCATTTTTATGTATCCGAGTGGCCTGTTTCACCAAAATACAAGCTACAACCACATTTGATTGAGGTCCTTTTCCACTTGAGTGCGAATAGTCCCTCGGGAATAGTGTCGAAGCCTTTCCGGGCCGGAGCATTGGTGTCCATCCGCTCTAAATGACCGAGCCATCTGAGTCTCTGGACCTTGATCCTTCTGGCTAGGTCCATGTCGTTGTACAACCCGTAAAGTTCGCTGTTATATCTTCTTCTCCATTCCCCTTCAATGCATACGGGGCCAAAGATGACCCGAAAAACTTTCCTCTCGAAACAGCCTAAGGCACTTTCTTCCGATTTTGTCAAGGTCCATGCTTCCGCACCATACAGCAGGACTGGGCTGGGATGATGAGTGTGTTGTACAGTTTTACCTTAGTTGCTCGAGAGAGGGCTTTTCCACTCAATTGCTTTCTTAGCCCAAAGAAACAGCGATTAGCTGACAAGATTGTGCCTCAGGTGTTGACGTTGGAGTTCTGCACTATCTTTTCAAGAACGATGTTAAAGAAATCTCATGACATTAAATTGCCTTGTCTGAATCCTTTTTTGACGACGAAAGATTCCGTTAGCTCGTTGCCAACCTTGATGGAGCAGCGTGAGTTCTCCATCGTCATTTTGCACAAGCGAACGAGCTTGGCAGGGATGCCAAAACTAGACATAGCTTTATACAGTTCGTCTCTGTAGATTCTGTCATACGCGGCCTTAAAATCGATGAAAAGGTGGTGGGTATCGATTTGGAGTTCATAGGTCTTTTCCAGGATCTGCCGCAACGTCGATGGTTGACTTTCCTGGCCTGAAGCCACATTGATAAGGACCAATCAGATTGTTGACGAAAGGCTTCAGACGTTCACATATTACGGCAGAGATGATCTTGTAGGCGATGTTAAGTAGACTTATTCCTCTGTAGTTGGCGCAGTTTAGAGGATCTTTCTTTTTCAGGATCGGGCAAACAATGCTGAGGTTCCATTCATCGGGCATGCATTCCTCTGACCATATCTTACAGATGATTTGGTGCATGCTCCTATCTAGCTCGTCGCCTGCTGCTTTGAACAACTCAGCAGCTAGTCCATCTGCTCCAGCGGCTTTGTTGGATTTCAGCCGTGATATTGGAGTTTTCACTTCTTCTAGGTCGGGTTCACGGAATTGTTGGCTATCATCGTGCCCGATGAAAGGCTTCTGTCTGACGGCGGTGTTTTGTTCGTCGTCGCCGTTATACAGTCTACAGAAGTGGTCTTTCCAAATCCCCAGCATTGACTGCGATTCTACTATGATGTTCTCTTGTTTTAGAATTGTGTCAAATTGTGTAATTTTTCAGCGTTAAGCCAGATTGTTAGCCTAGAAAATGCGTGATTTTTCGATAGTTCTGATTTATGAGTATAGTCGTAAAACGTTGCTCTCATGTTGTACAAAATAAAATTCTAGTACAGCTATAGTGTTCGAGTTCTACCAATCCTGCTTTCTAGAAGCGCAAGGGCCATTTCGATGTGTTCGAATTTGTATATCTGTGTAAAAATCCCACAAGCCAACGATCTCTAAATACAAATTCTTCATGTCTAGCAAGTAACCATCAATTTGTTATCCCATGAAATTCAATTTCAAAGTCACTTTTTACCCCTTTTACGTGTGCGGCTCTAAATGTAGGAACAGAAATTCATCTAGATCTATATATCGAGCGCAGCATCTTTACATCTTCCGAAAAATTGATTAACATATAATTTTCCACGCCAGCAATTTAACTGGTGATAATTGCCAGTGATTTCCTCCGGAAGGGTCTCTCCTCTCATTTTCAAAGATTCCATATTCGGTTGTATGGTACTCAGCACACCCCTTGTAGTTACTTGGGCTCCTGCTATGTCGTAAACCATTGCCAGTTCTTACTTTTTTGAAGTTTTGAATGGAGTTTTGTGCAAATGACATTAGCCACAACCCACAATTGAAAACGTCATGCAACACGTGACCGAACTTATGTTAGAAGATTTTCCATCCCACGGCTCGAGGCGACAAAACAAGAAATTTACCACCAGTTAGTAAGTCAGAGATATGAGTTTTCCACAACAACAAATAAAATAATATCAAACAAACAGATCTGGATATGGAACCTTGAGTAAAATCAGTGATACAATTTGAAGGGTTGCATATACAAACGCTCGCAGACTATTAATCCCGGAACAGATTGATTTGTAAATATTTAAGGATGCGCTTGCGGTTGGTCCATTGAATAGAAGAGGTTAAGGTTTTGTTTCTCTATTTGAATCCGAGATATATCAGAAGTGGTTTCACTTTGGACACAAAAAAGACCACTGAAATTCTTTTTTTTTTTTCTGTGAATTGCTAAACTGTTTGTTTTGATGACGGTTTAATCCGAAGCAAATTGATTTGTTTGTTTTGAATTGCATGCGATTTGGTGATTTTCGTGTGAATCTCTTTTTGAATGGAAACACGGTTTTGTAAGCTTTAAGAAAGTTCTCATTTGAAAATAAAACTGTTAATGAAGCTCATGTTTATGTTAAAACTTTAGTGAAGCTTTTTTAAGTTTGCTGGTGGAACTGAAGTCGCTGGTAACTTTTGAAAGAATAGGTATAGGCTTTGTATATCTAAATTTTAGTACCGGAACCTAGTACTAAAACGCTTGCGCCATCTCGATTTTTATCGCTGGAAGCTAAAGGCCTAAAGATTTTGGAGATGTTTTGGGGGTTGAAGGTTTGATGTGGAGAGATGAGAATATGTGGGATATAGTCATGAAGCAGAAAGATAAAAAAATAGAGCGCGATATACGAGCTTTGTGGTTGTAAGAAGGAGTACTTCTTTCATGCATTGTTTATAAATTGTGCAGGCGAAATAGAGGCAAGAAAACCGATAGGGTTTTTTTTTAAATAAAAGCCTGCATTTATAAAAACAATTTTAAGAGATTCTGATGCTTTTGAAATTAACATTTATCGGAACTATAAGAAAATAATACTTATTAAAAATTAAGACCATTTGATTTATAAATAAGGATCTCAACATACATAAATCCGCTGGTCCGGATGGTATCCCCGCTATTATTATTATTATTATTATTATTATTATTCATTATTCTCTTTTACATTTTTTTTTTACAAATAAAGAATATTTTTTACTTAAAAGCGATACATAATTACAATTAAGAGAGAACAGTTAGAGACATTTGATATTTAGCTTATAAAAAGCGATAAATAGTGTTAAATGTCACTTAAAAATAAAAGTAGTACACAAAAAAAAAAGAATGAAGTCAATTTTTGTGGGGTGACAGTTTCTTTTTTTTTTCTTTTTTTATAAAAATTCACAATATTTTGAAAATAAGACATAAATGTTACATATTTTTGTGTTTTTTCTGCTATGCGATGTAGTTGAGCAAAACTTCAATCTCATCGTGGTCAAAACCAAGAAGCCATAATTTTACTTTTTTTTCAAACATGCTTTGGGACCTTAATATCCTTAATTCAAGCGGTAGACGATTAAAAAGCTTAAAAGATACAACTGGGTATGAGTTTCTGTAGTGAGTAGTACGAAAAACTGGAACGTCAACTACATGACGAGTGAGGCTGCGTAGATTACGACTAGTATCAAATATTGGACTTTGAAAATATCCACCTCTCATAAAAAAAATTTTTGAGACTCTAAAGTAAAATAAATGTTTCACTGGGAGTATTTTCAAAGATCTAAATATAACCATCGAGTGGGCTAGGCGATGTGCGTTACTAATTCTTCTTATAGCATACTTTTGGAGAATAGCGAGTGGTTTCAAGTTGATATTGTAAGCACTCCCCCAACAACTTATCCCGTACTGCAATTTGGAGTGAAATAGTGCATGATATACTGTTTTTAGTGTTTGGAGAGAACAAAACTTTTTTAAATGATAAAAACTACGAGTGGAACTTCTTAGATACGTTTTTAACTCCGAAATATGTTGTGTCCAACTCATATTTTGATCAAGAGTTATGCCAAGGTATTTAAAGCTTTTAACAGCTTCAATCGGAAAACATTTCGAATCGCACGCTGTGTCTGCATTAAAAGTTGCACCAGACTCTGTAGTATATTTACAGTCAATTATGTTAAATTTTTGACAATTAAACGAATGGAAATAGATGTCCGCGTATTGTACCTGAGACGAACCCAAAGAGAAAAACATTAATTTGGTTTTGTTGCTTACAATCAACTTGTGCGTAGCAAACCATAATCTTAGTAGATGAACGTCATGGTTTATATTGGCAATAAGATTCAGAGGGGACGATGTTCCATAAGCGATGCCGAGATCATCTGCAAAAGCTGTTATATTACCCGCGAGAGGAAGTGAAAACAAAGAGTTAATGAAGACAAGAAATAGAATAGGACCTAACACAGATCCTTGGGGTACGCCGGAGCTTAAAACCTTGAGGTTACACAAACAAGTCAATTGACTACTGAAGAGGTGTTCTTCCACGCTGTCAAAACCCTTGCGTAAGCTTTTCCATCTATTCTATTCTTCTGGGCTCGTTCCGAGCAGTTGGAAAACAGCATTCCAAAAAAGGCGAATCTTCTTCTTCCTCAAATTATCGTCCGATTGCACTTACGTCCCTTCTTTTTAAGGTCAAGAAATATCTGGAAGACCGAAAGCTTTTTAATGACCGGCAGTACGGCTTTCGCAGCAACAGGTGCACTGGTGATTTAATGGTTTATCTCACCGAACAGTGGAAACAAACTTTCTTTCGAACCGTTCAATACAAGTTCTATTGGACGGATTCAAGTCCAAAACCCACAATATAAATTTTGGTGTGCCCCAGGGCTCCATTTTGTCTCCCACCCTCTTTCTCATTTTTATTAATGATCTCTTGTCTGTTACTTCTAATCCAATTAATTGTTTCGCTGACGATAGTACCCCTAGCTTCTCATATTCACACACTATCAGAATTGGTCGTATAGGCTTATAGCAAGCACCATCTTACGACCAATGGTTTGCCAACACAGGACTGTGTTATACCACTGGCTCATCACTTAGTGTGGTGTTAGTTGTTAGTAAGCACATAACGAAACTAAAACAAATAACACAACACACATAAATAATTAACATAAAATATAGACAAAAAAACATTACAAAATCAACATAAAACATCAAGAAAGTGGAACACTGGTTTTCAAAATTATTTTAAGTTGTATTTACTTAAATTAAAATCAAAAAGTTTTGAGTTCCAGTTTATAAGTTTACCCATACGTGTCAAAGGCTCATGCATTCCATAATTTGTACGGTGAATATGGATCTTAATCAGATCCTTACTACGGAGATTATAACCTCCCCCTCGAGAGCAAAACAAAATTTTACAGAGAAGGTCAGGAGCATCAGTGACTCCAGTTATAATTTGATGGAAAAATACAATATCATTATTATTTCTTCTCTGTTGTAGTGTTTGCATATTAAGGATTGACAAACGATTTTCGTATGGAAGGGTATTTAGGGGATCAATCCACTGAACACCTTTTAACAAAAAACGGGTAAAATTCCGTTGCACGGATTCCAGTCTTTCAATATGAACATCATATAAAGGAGACCACACCTGCGATGCATACTCTAGATGGGGACGAACCAAACTGTTGTACAAAACACAGGTGACATTAGGATCCCGGAATTCCTTTGCCCATCGCTTAATAAAACCTAACATAGAATTAGCTTTATTGACTATGCCGTTAATATGCTCAGAAAAATCTACATTATGTGTAAAAAGAACTCCTAGGTCCTTAACAGTAGAAACACGAGCTAAAGTGTGGTTTGAAATGACATAGTCATAAGATGAAGGTGAACGTTTTTTAGAAAAGGTCATTGTTTGACACTTTATCGGGTTAAGATTTTTCGTTTCCAGATTCACATCCCTCCTCTTCGGATGTGGAACTGCAACGGAAAAATATAATAAGCTAATTAAACTCTGACTTAAACAGCATTGTAGAATGGGGAATTAAGAACCGTGTAGAGTTTAATGCTTCGAAAACTCAATGCTGTCTGGTATCGTTGAAGCGAGATATACCCCCCCTGCCACTGAATGAACACATATGCGATGTCGCCCAAAATGCCGCAAGATGTTTAGGTTTCTTAAGACGATGCAAGACATTTTTTTCCCCTTCTGATCTGGCTATTATCTACAAGACTTATATCCGTCCAAAGCTTGAGTACAATTCCCATCTTTGGGCTGGTGCTCCAGCTACATACTTAATCCTCTTGGATAGAATACAAAAAAGAGCTGTAAGAATGATTGGTGATAGAGAGATCACTAACTCATTCACTTCATTGGAACACCGTCGTAACGTTTCGTGTCTCTCTTTGTTTAATCGTTACTTCTACGGTAATTGCTCTAGTGAAAAAGCTAGTTGCATTCCACCCCTTTAACAATTCAACCGTAATACCCGCGCTTCCAGGAATGCCCATCAGTTTACTCTCTAGCACAATTTCGGTCGTACGCTCAAGTATAGAGAATCGTTTTTTAGCCGTACTACGCGAATGTAGAACTCTCTTCCAAACTCTGTCTTTCCTGATCATTGCAGTGTTCAGGAAGCAAGCACTCACTGTGTCTATGGCATAATAAGGGTATAAAGAAACCCCTTGAGTGTGTGTTTATTATAAAAACAAAAGATCTTCCTGTAATAACAAGCAGTCAGATTTAATGCTTTTAAAAATTTTAACGTCATCTGCATAGATTAATATTGATGAGTTTTTAATGTTCAAAGCAAGGTCGTTAATAAATAATATAAATAAAATTGGTCCTAAGTGACTACCCTGGGAGTTGACTACAAAATTAGTCGAACGTTCGTTAAGGAAAGCTACACTGTATTGTCTGTCGCATAAATATGAGGATCAGGGTACCTATTTCAGAAACTTAGAGGTAAATCTAAGAGTGTCCATTTTCTTGATTTGCGTTTTATGGCATAACTTGTCAAAGGCTTTACTGAAGTAAGTGAACACACGATCTACTTGTCCACGGTCTTGAAATACATCTAAACAAAATGAGGTAAAGTTTAATAAATTAGTAAAAGTCGACTTCTTTTTCACAAAACCATGTTGACTTTGACAAACAATTGAATTACAATAAAAGGAAAGAGTTTTACATATAATGGACTCAAACAATTTGGGTATTACGAATAACTTGGCAATAGGACGGTTGTTTTTAATTTAATTTTTTTGACCTTTTTTATGAGTTTATGTTATAAAGGCACACTTCCAAATAGAAGGAAAGATAGAGTTACTCATAGATTCATTGAATAGAACACCTAAAGGATAAGATAAATGATCAACACAAGTCAAGTTTTAAAATATTAAGCTTTATAGTTTCTAAGTCAATATCAAAGTTAGTAGAGTCAAGATGAGAGAAAGAAGTAGTAGAAGAAAAAGAATTACAAGTGGTGTCACCATAGTCAGTTGTCTCAAAAGCAATTTTGAAATAGTTAGCAAACATGTTACAAAAGGATTAGTGCTAGTTGATGAATAGTCAGACACTGTTTTCTTTTTATTCACGAAGTTTCAGAAATTATTTGGGTTCGACTTAAGATCATTTTCTAATTTAAGAATATAAAGGGTTTTTCAATAAGGACGCTACAAAAGTTTTCTTAAATAAAACAAAAACGGTTTGGATATCAATGAATATTCCTGTGAAGTACATTTGATGCCATTATGAACTCGATTTCTTTTGCATGGCTACCACGGGCACGCTTGCAGAAGTCCAGACGCTGAACCCAATTTTCGACGGTTTTCAAGCATAAATCGGCCGATACTGCTGCAATTTCACGTTCGATATTCGTACGAAGTTCATCAATCGTCGCTGGCTTGTTGGCATAAACCATAGATTTGACGTAGCCCCACAGGAAATAGTCTAACGGCGTTAAATCGCATGAACGAGGCGGCCAATTCACAGGTCCATTTCTGGAGATAATGCGCTCATCGAACTTCGTTCTCAATAATTCGATTGTTTGGCCCGCTGTGTGACATGTGGCACCGTCCTGTTGAAACCACATATCGTCCAAGTCCATATCATCCAATTCATTCCAAAAATAATCGGTAGCATTGAGCGGTAGCGATTCCCATTCACAGTAACGTGCCGGTCTTGATCATCACGGAAGAAGTACGGCCCAATGACACCACCAGCATGTAAACCGCACCAAACAGTGATTTTTTCGGGATGTAATGGTGCCTCGTGAAGCACATGTGGATTGCTGCCTGACCAATAACGCATATTTTGCTTATTGACGAAGCCATCCAGCCAGAAATGAGCCTCATCGCTGAAGATGATTTTTCGATGAAAATCCGGATCATTTTCAAGTTGTTGCTCAGCCCAATTCACGAACATACGACGCTTCTGGTGATCAAGCGGCTTCAGTTCTTGCGTCAATTTGATCTTGTAAGGATGTAGGCCAAGATCTTTTCGCGAAATTCGCCACAACGACGTCACAGAGATGCCCAACGCTTGAGAACGACGTGTGAGAGACTGATTTGGGTCTTCCGCAATTGATGCGCTAGCGGCAGCAATATTCTCGACACTACGGGCACTTCTTTGTCTCACTGGCACGGGAACATTTTGTACTGAGCCTGTGGATTCAAATTTTTCCACTAGACGCTCAATTGTTGATCTGGCAGGACGATTATGACGACCATAAATTGTACGTAGCGCTCTTAAAGTGTTGACCACTGACTCCGAATTTCGGTAGTAAATTTTAATAATTTCGACTCGTTGTTGGATCGTATACCTTTCCATGACAAATCTTACTGAAGAGAAATGTCAAGAGAGCGGGAAAAAATATGGCGTCGTTTGCTGTCCTTATCGATCTACTTTTGTAGCGTCCCTATTGAAAATCCTTAGAATTCTTTACACATTGCGTTAATATTACAATTATAAAATAAAATATCCAATGGATCATACTTAACTTATTACATAATAGACCTTATTACATTTGAAAGTTAACTTAAGTTTGTGTTATATTGCTTGTAGAAGAACCCATTTCGAGGTTTAAGGCGATGTCCAAGGCTGTATGATGACTATCTTCGACGGTCAGGATATTTATGGATCGTGTTACAGCAGCAGCAGTATTTACATTGAGGGAGAAGAATATTAAATCCAGGGCCTTCCCCGAGTCTGGGGTCACTCCATTTAGTTGGCGCAAGCAATAAGACGACATATTGTCAGTAAAAATATCTCATTTACACTTGAAGCATGGTCAGTAGTATAGTAATCTTCGTTGTCTTGTCTTATCCAGTTAAGATTTGGTAGGTTGAAGTCACCTATAATCAAAATTTCATCTTCAGGTTCCAGCAATACATAGATTCGCTCGATGCAGTCATTTAAATTTTCAAAAATGCTTCTGTTAGAGTTCGGAGTGATATAAGTAGTGACTAAGAATAGATGTCCAGTTTCCATTTGAATCTTAATACACAGAACTTCAATATGTGTAGATCGGAAGTCGTCAACACGGTGACATACAAAAGAATTTTTGACCGCCACTAGAATGCCACCTCCCACAGTAGAGTCCTCTAATAAATGCCGAGCTCAGAGTCCATGAAAGAGCTGTTCAGCCATGTTTCCGTCAGAACAATAAAATCGTGAGGAAGATTATTTACATTTTTGTATATCAGGTTGGTCTTAGTCCGAAGTCCGTTTACGTTTTGATAATAAATTAGTATCTGTTTGAGCTGCTTTGTCTTTGAAAACGCATTGTCTGGTTCTGATGAAAAGGATAATTATTTTTGTTCATCTTATTCGTAAATTCGTGAACTATGACTCCAGATGGCCAAAAATATGTCGAATTAATTAGATGAAATAATGAGTCCGTGGTTCTTATTTTGAAAGAACAATATTTCGAGAAGTTACGATGAATAATTTTCTCCACATTGAAACTGAGTGCGGCGTCAATTTTATCTTTTAAGTAGTTCTTAATGTCAAGTGCATTCGTATAGGGGGCCAATTTTGAGATGAAAATAATCTTTTGGCCTTCAACAAACTTAAGGCCATTTGAGATGGGAGATTCAATGTCATTAATTTGATCACTTTGTAGATAATTTGATGACAGTTGACTGGGTAACAATGCGTCGGATGAAGTCAAGTAGATGTGGTAGATTGCGTTAGTGCGATTAGGAGGTGCAGCAATTCCATTGGGAGCTGATGAAGGTTTTGGTGCTGTTGACAAGGTCGATGGTATAGAGTGTAGAGAGAGAATTAGGAGTTTGCGGGTCTTTGTTAAAAGTAAGCAAAGGGCTGGATAAAGAAAAATTACTAAATATAGATGTAGCCATTTTTTTCCTTTTTGGATCTTCTTTTCGGACTTCATTATTGAGTTCAATATTTTCCCTTTTAATCGGCGGCGCGGCGCTTTAATAGAGTCTAGTGATGGTAAAATTGTCTTATTTCAAATTTGAATTTGTTGTGTATGTAGATTAAAAGGTAGACTTTATTGCACAAATAGTGAGGTATGATGAGAGAAAGTAGAAATGAATAAAAATAGTAGAACGAACAAAAATTGCCGATACGCGAAAACAAAAACCATTTCCAGGAAATAATAAGTGACCCACATATTGAAAACGCATAACTAGGTAGCACGGTCAACGTACCCTTTACACAAAAAACAACAAGAAGGCGGGCAACATTTTAACGTTTTGTTATTTTTCAATTTCAAAAAAATCTTCTCTTTCTTGCTTCTTAATTCTTTAGTCTTTCATTCTACTCTCCAATGTCCAATTTGATATTCCCCTTGCTTTCAGCGCTAATTTTGTCAGTCGATGGACGGATATCTCTGGTACTTCAGAATCGTCTGTCAATCGCTTGTGCCAAAGTCCCATTGAAAAGAAGTACAGGAAGGGGTCTTATGAAAAAGAAGTGAAGCATTTTTCTAAGTAGAGTGAGTTTCACAAACACAAGCGGTTAATCTCAGGGGCGCCAAGCGAAATTGGACTGAACCAAGATTTCATCGATTTTGCTTCAAGTTTTTGTTTTCAATCTCAATTCCTTCTTTAGGACGCATGGTGTTTTAACACTAAAGGTGCACATGCACGGCTTTTAATGTTAATTTTTGAATTTTCCAGTACATTTTCTTCATTATTCATCCGTAATTCATCACGTTTATTTCGTTCGATCGTTTTTAAAAGCAAATTCTATGAACAACTTGAACAAGCGTTTAATATCATGGTCAGACATATGATCTTGCACCATTTAGTATAAAATCAGTTTCATAAAAGTGTTTTGAACAAACAACAGACTTAGAATTTATTCCATCCAATTTAAGAATTTCTATCCATTTTTCTCTTTTCCATTCAGCTTTCGGAAATCTTCAAAATTGTCAAGGTATGTATTTTAGAGCATTCAAATTCTTGAAGATATAATTCACAATAGACAGGGACTCAAATATTGACAAGGGAAAATATAGAAGTATTTTCTAGTTGATTGTAATACAATCAACAAATAAAAACGTTTCGAAACACGATGGAAGAACTATTCAAAACAACCGTGCACACGGGAACTCAACGAATTGCAGCGCCTTACAATCACCAACAGAAATAATACACCCCTGAACTCGACTGACAACACAGTCAAAGTTTGACAGCACAGCCCCAAAAATTGACAGCACAGGTCCCAAAAATTGACATCATCAGAAATTTTTGTTGCTTCACTCACGTACACTGTGCATGTAGCTAACACCGCTTCCTTCTTCTTCTTATTCAATGCAAAGCCCAAAGGTGTGCTAATTTGAAGTCTAAGAGTGACTTAACGAGTAACAACTAAGTACACATGTCTTCAGTCCCCTCTAATTAACTCTACTATTAAAAAATGTCTAATTGACTTTTGTTGTTTGCATTGCCTTGAAAAATTTGCAAAACTAGACCTTCACCTTGTCTTACTGTGCAGAGTGAATATTACCTTGTCATCAAACGGTTTACGGATTGATGGTCCCCGTACCTATATGATGTAATACATAGGCTTAAAAAACAAAATCTGACATAAACTGAATGTTTTTAATCGATGGGTTTTAAAGCCACACTGATATCAACGAAGGCTTTACACTTTCAGTCGTTCCAAAAGTTTGGCAGAAAAGCTCTTGTAGGAGATGTTAAGAACTATACCTCTATTGGTAGAGTTACAGTGTTGGGCTACCGATTCGAAGGTTTGATCGTACATTACTTGCTTTAACTCACGTCCTGTCATTTTGAATTGTTCTGCCGCGACATTTCCCCGTACAAATTTATTTTTTATGAGGTCCTGCCCGACAGAGAACATCTGTCATGGACATGGCAACGTCCCGATGGCAGTAAGAATTTTTGGTCATTTGTAAAAAATATGAAGAATTCTTCTTCTTCCTCGGTCCCTTCGTTCGTTGACAATGACACTCCAGTTGTTAGCTAGCTCGCGAAAGCTAACCTTTTTGCTAGGCAGTTCGCCGCCAACTCTTCGTTGCCTGTTCTTGAGCTCGTCAATGATTCCATGGGACAAATTTTCGCAATCGTGCTGTGGCGAGAGTCCTTAAGGATCTCAACATACATAAATCCGCTGGTGCGGATGGTATCCCCGCTATTATTCTGAAGAGTGGTTCTTCCACGCTGGCTTACGCTTGCGTAAG
Source organism: Sphaerophoria rueppellii (assembly GCA_920937365.1). Lineage (NCBI taxonomy): Eukaryota > Metazoa > Arthropoda > Insecta > Diptera > Syrphidae > Sphaerophoria > Sphaerophoria rueppellii. The sequence continues at coordinate 67,658,713 of CAKKXW010000004.1, read as the reverse complement.
CTTTTCCATCTATCCTATTCTTCTGGGCTCGTTCCGAGCAGTTGGAAAACAGCGTTTGTCCAGCCAATCCCAAAAACAGGCGAATCGTCTTCTCCCTCCAATTATCGTCCGATTGCACTTACGTCCCTTCTTTCTAAGGTCATGGAAACGATGATAAACTATCAGCTCAAAAAATATCTCGAAGACAAAGCTTCTAATGACCCGCAGTACGGTTCGCAGCAAAGTCCACTGGTGATTGATGGTTATCTCACCGAACATCGTTTTGGAGAAAGATTGTTGCGCTTGATATTTCAAAGACATTTGATAAAGTCTGGCATCTTGCTCTTTTATCGAAAATGCGTGCCTTCGGTATCGGGATTCATCGATACCGAAGGCACGGATTAGAAACTTTCTTTGGACGGATTCAAGTCTGAAACCCACACACACAGTATAAATGCTGGTGTACCCCAGGGCTCCGTTTTGTCTCCGACCCTCTTTATTATTTTTATTAATGATCTTTTGTCTGTTACTTCTAATCCAATAAATTGTCCAATGGGGAATTAAGAACCATGTAGCGTTTAATGAATGAATGAAGCGAGATATACCCACCCTGCCACTGTCCATGAGTGGCACTTGCATCAATGAGACCGAACATCTCGGATTCTCGGTATGTGCATCACTGACCACCTCTTGTGGTCCGAGCACACACGCGATGTCGCCAAAAATGCCGCAAGACGTTTGGGTTTCTTAAGACGGTGCAAGACATTTTTCTCCCCGTCTGATCTGGCTATTATCTACAAGACTTATATCCGTCCATAGCTTGAGTACAATTCCCACCTTTGGGCTGGTGCTCCAGCTACATACTTAAGCCTCTTGGATGGAATACAAAAAAGAGCTGTAAGAATGATTGGTGATAGAGAGATCACTGACGCATTCACTCCTTTAGACCACCGCCGTAACGTAGCGTGTCTCTCCTAGTTCTATCGCTACTTTCACGGTAATTGCTCTAGTGAAATAGCCAGTTGCATTCCTCCCCTCAAACAATTCGCCCGTAATACTCGCGCTTCTAGGAATGCCCATCAGTTTACCCTCGAGCCCAACTTCGGACGTACTCTCAAGTATAGAGAATCATTTTTTTAGCCGTACTACGCGAATGTGGAACTCTCTTCCACACTCTGTCTTTCCCAGTCATTACAATGTTCAAGAATTTAAGACCAATGTACACCGACGGCGGCGGCGCCGGACTGGCTCGCCACCCTTATAGTTGTATGAATAATATGACTTAATCAATTTATCAATTTGCAGATACATAATTTTCTCATACTTAATACCAATCTAAAATCCTAAACTAACATCTTGTAAGCCTTACTTAAGTCTTACTTGGACTCGTTTGACAAAATAACTTTTTTCTACAGACAGTAAAGTAACGAAATGTTTTCAATTCGACTGGTACCTGGCAACAAACACTCGTATAACAAATCTCACTTTATGTTTATAATAGCTTTCCTATCTTAGAAGCACGTTCCTCAACTTGACGAGCGCAAAATTCACATTAAATAAATGCCAAACAATTCTAACTAGAGCACAAAATTATATTTGATTATGCAAGCAGTACTGAAAGTATATACAAACTGTATTTCACACTTAAATTTTGACACCAGTTTTCCTTCGTCATATTCAATCGCTTTTTAAGTTACTTAAAAAAATTATTCTATTTAAGTGATTAATGAATCAAATTTCATGCAGTCAGGAAACCATTTATGCTTTAACAGCTTAAGCCAACTCTTGACGCGGCAAAGAAATAGTGAATTCTGATTTGCCAGTGATGTCGTTAGGATTGAGATCGTTATAAAATATGTGCACGACTGGGTCGTACAAAATGCTTCCTGCATAGCTAAAAACCTAATATTTATGAATTCTATTATGTTCCAAAATTCAAAAGTAGTGTTAAAATAAGAGAATAATTTTAAGCAATTCTGATTACACACTATGCACTTAAAATATTACATGAAATAAATAAATTTAATGTTATTTCAGTAAAAAATTGATCACTTTATAGGCAGGAGAGCCGGCTGCACTTAACTCTTACTTACTTACTTAAGGTGGCGCTACAGTCCGTTGTGGACTTGGGCTCAATCAACAGTCTCCGCTAGCTAGCTCGGTCCTATAGCTAGTCGTCTCCAGTTTGCCACTCTAATTGATTGAGGTTCTCTTCCACTATGAAAGCGCCACCTGAGTCGCGGTCCTTCCTCTCCTCCTACGTCCCTCGGAATAGTGGGTCGAAGGCTTTCCGGGCCCGGGAGGTAATTGTGTCCATGCTTGCTCTAAATGACCGAGCCAATCCTGAGTCCCAGGAACCTTGACCCTTCTGCTTCTGGCTCTTATATCTTCTTCGCCATCCCTATTTCCATCAATGCACAACGGGTCCAAAGATGACCCGAAGAACTTTCCTCTCGAAACAGCCTAAGGCACATTCATGTCGATTTTGTCCAGACTGGAGGAAGATAGTGTTGTACAGTTTTACTCTAGTTGCTCGAGAGAGGGCTTTTCCACTCAATTGCTTTCTTAGCCAAAGAAACATCGATTATCAATATTAATCTCTATTCGGCGCTGGTGTTATTGCCCTGTTTATAGCGAACCTAGGTAGGCAAACTGTTTCACTACCTTCGAATTATATGCGTCTAATTGTGGACGTTCTCCCGAGCAATCGGTGTTAGGTGTCCTTACCTTGAATACCAGCTTAGACTCTCGTTTTTCCCTCATAACCCGCTAAAACCCATTTTACCCCGCTTCTGTCTCAATTCCCTCACAAAGGCACCATTGACATCACGCTGTGTTCTCCCCATTAATATCAATAGTCAACGGCGTACGCGGGAAGTGAACAGATTTTTGGAAGATAGTGCCTCTGGTGTTTGACGTTGGAAATCTGCAACTTTCCTTCCTCAGAACGATGTTAAAGAAATCGCATGAACAGTGCATCGCCTGTTTGAATCTTTTTTGAACGTCGAATGAATCCGTAACTCGTTGCAACCTTGATAGTGCAGCGATGAGTTCTCCATCATCATTTTGCACAAGCGAACGAGCTTGGCAGGGATGCCAAAACTGGACATAGCTCTATACAGTTCGTCTCTGTAGATGCTGTCATACGCGGCCTTAAAATCGATGAAAAGGTGGTGGTATCAATTTGCAGTTCAAAGGTCTTTTCAAGGATCTGCCGCAACGTGAAAATTTGGTCGATGGTTGACTTTCCTGGCCTGAAGCCACATTGATAAGGACCAATCAGATTGTTGACGAAAGGCTTCAGACGTTCACATATTACGGCAGAGAGGATCTTGTAGGCGATGTTTAGTAGACTTATTGCTCTATAGTTGGCGCAGTTTAGAGGATTCCCTTTTTTCAGGATCGGGCAAACAATGCTGAGGTTCCATTCATCGGGCATGCATTCCTCTGACCATATCTTACAGATGATTTGGTGCATGCTCCTATCTAGCTCGTCACCTGCTGCTTTGAACAACTCAGCAGCTAGTCCATCTGCTCCACCGGCTTTGTTGGATTTCAGCCGTGATATTGCGGTTTTCACTTCTTCTAGGTCGGGTTCACGGAATTGTTGGCTATCATCGTGTCCGATGAAAGGCTCCTGTCTGACAGCGGTATTTTGTTCGTCGTCGCCGTTATACAATCTACAGAAGTGGTCTTTCCAAATCCCCAGCATTGACTGCGATTCTACTATGATGTTCCCTTGTTTATCTCTGCAGGTATCGGTTCTTGCTCTATGACCTTGAGCCAGCTGTTTAACCTTTCCGAACTTCATTCCTGCTGTTGGCTATCTCAACATCCTCGATCTGACGATTCCTTGTTTCCTTGTTTTGGCCATTGTCGGCTACCACGAGGTAGTGGTCCAAGTCGATGTTAGCTCCTCGGAATGTTGGAACATCTAAAATGCTGGACAAGTGCCTTCCGTCGATCGCAATCTGATCAATCTGGTTGACGGTTGATTGATCAGGGGATCTCCATGTACCTTTATGGATTTTGAGATGAGGGGCTGTCAGTTTCCTTAATTTAAAAACAAAATTTTCGAGTAAGTAAATTGATATCAATGTTTTTTGCTATTTATAATTATTTCTCCTCCTCCTATTGCACAATCAATGCATAAAAGGAAAAATGTCCATCATTTATAAAGAAAGACTAATTTTTGTTTATCAGTTTATTTTTATTATTATTCACAGTGAGTGCTTTAGGAAGAAGACAAGGGTTTGGAAAGGAGATGTCGGTGTACATTGGTCTTAAATTCTTGAACATTGTAATGACTGGGAAAGACAGAATGTCAGAGAGAGTTCCACCCAACCCCCCCCCCTGCGTTCGCCCCTGACCAATTATAAAAGATCTTTTAAACACCCGTAAAGAAGATTAGGTAGAACCAGGGATTTCGCTAACATGATACACGTTTTAAAACGTGTGTAGTATTATTATTAACTATTGACAAACATGGTTGCCATATGATCAAAAAGGTAATTTTTCAGAAGATTTCATAGTTTTAATTTTTCGAGATACTCTTTTAATCGAAAAATAAAATATCATCTTAAAGACGAAGTTCTTATATCCGCTGACATTTTCTCTGATAGAAACAAAACTGAGCTCTTTCCGTTCAGTATAAATAACAAATAAGTTTGTTCCTTGGGTTCTCTTCATAAAAATACGTATTTATCATCACTTCCTACCCCTATTGCGGCAACCCTACACCTACTGACAATGACCTCATGCCTTTTATTTATATATAAATATGTGTGTGTGTGTGTATATATATGAAAAGAAAAAAGATGTGCAGAAGCGTGCTAGTGCTCAATTTTCTCGATCCAACAGTGCAATGATCCAGCAACATCAAAGTAAAATGACTAATCTAATTCATTCGACCGATACCGGGCACAACGACTGTTGTAAGCATTTAAGCGCGATGCGCGATCGCCAGAAGTGAGAAATAATTTTAACTAGGTACCCCTCCCTGTGAACATCCGAGACTTCGCTGATGCTGATTGCTGATGCTCGATTTAGTTGACGGTACTCAATCGTACATACAAAGACATACCTACTTATAAGAGCTATCGCTCAACCGGGTTTTCTATTAAATCATTGCCTCGAATACGAATCGCACTCAGTTTTAAATTTGATCTAGTGTCGTTCGGTTAGATTAAGCGCAAAAATACTATACGTGACCATCAAATAATTGTTTGAATTATCGCCGTTACACCCCGACTCTCCACGACGTTCTTGAAAACGTTTCGAAAAGCATCTGCAAGTCCGAAAATACAATTAACATTGTATCTACTATACCTTTATTGACTAGTTTGCGATTTTCTATATCGATAACTCAACGACCAAAACAAAATCGTAGCAGAGTCAATATTTCGAACTCGTATACAATAATCAAGCGAGCGATAAGCAAACGAGCATCTCGAATACCTCTGATCCCTTTTAAGGGCTGTGATTTTTTATACATTATTTCCAATTGTGTTCTACATCGATTGTTGCGGCGCGGTGTATATTTCTGCTTTTGTTCTGGTTTTTGCGATTTTTGTAAGGAGTGTCTCTTGATAAGAGAAGTGATAACAACTAACCCCCAAGTGCTGGTGGAGTTATAATATTATTTTGAAAGTGATCAGAAAGACTCAGATTCAAAACTGATTTGAAAGCTTTAATTTATTCAAGATGTCAGAATCAGGAATTGAGATGGCTATTTCCAGAAAAGATCGAGAAGAGAAGGGTAAGAGAGTTTTTTGTATCTATAGGAATCTCGAAAGATTGGAAAATTACGGTACAGGGAAATTACTCCACGGGAATCTGCTCCAATTTAAAAAGTGTAATAAATTCGCACTGCGAGTGGGAAATAACTACTCAGTTTTTTTGGTGAAATTATGTCCCAGCATGAAAATGTGCTAGGTGACGTGAAATAACGCTCAACGAAATAAGGCCAAAATTCGAAAATTTGGTCTTATTTCGCTTTTGAAAACGAAATAAAACCTAATTTGAAATTTGGTTTTATTTCATTTGCTTAAACGATACAAGGCCATTTTGGTTACTTCGTTTTTAAATTCATATAAACTTTTGTTCAAATATTTGTCACACAATCGCAGTGTTTTTCAAATAATGGAATATGAATTTATCTTACCTCTTGGTGGTGTGGAAAAAGATAAATTTTATTTCATATTCATATATAATGGGTTTTCCAATAAGAGGTGTTATTTTGAATAGCCCGCTATTTCGGTAGCTGTCACTTTTGAAGCTGTCATTTTGACATTTGACAAGTAGAAACTACGCCATAAATAAAAATGGAACGATACACGCTTCAACAACGCATTGAAATTATAAAAATTCACAATAAAAATGGTGAAAATTTGGCAAGACGGTTCGTAAAACTAAAACATTTTTGGGTCGTCGTGAAGCACCTTGTCGGACCGCAATACAAAAGTTGGTGGACAAATTCGAGCTGTTGGGACAAGTTAGTGATGTAAAGAATAAAACCCGTGCACGTCGCTCAAGGACAACTGAGAATATTGCTGTTGTAGCTCAAAGTGTTGAAGAAAACCCAGGTTTGTCCATTCCTCCGTCGTTCTTTGGAATTAGGCATTCCACAAACGTCATTACAAACCGTATTTTGCATAAAGACTTGGGTCTTAAGGCTTATAAAGTTTCATTAACACAAGAACTCAAGCCCGGCTGATCATCAACAACGTCGTGTCTTTGCTGATTGGGTCCTTGAAATGCATGAAAATGATCTGGAATTTCATCGAAAAATCATCCTGACTGATGAGGCCCATTTCCACCTCGAGGCTACGTCAACAAGCAAAATTCTAGCATCTGGGGCTCGGAAAACCCAAAAGTTATTGTTGAAAAGCCTCTCCAGACTCAACGCGTGATTGTTTGGTGCGATTTATGGTCCGGCGGGGTCATTGGACCTTATTTTTTCGAAAATGAGGCTGGAGCAACAGTTACGGTCAAGAGAGATGATTAATGATTTTTTATGGCCGGAATTGAATGGTACTGATCTGGACAACGTTTAATTTCAACAAGACGGCGCTTGGAGCCACACAAGCAATGAAATCATCGATGTTTTACGGAAAAGGTTTCCGAACCGTGTTATCTCTCGAAGAGGTGATCACAATGGCCACCGAGATCTTGTGATTTAACACCTTGCGACTTCTTACTTTGGGACCACGTGAAGATAAGGTCTATGCCAACAGCCCAGCGTCGATTCAAGACCTCAAAGATGGAATTCGTGAGGCTATCGAAGACATAGGGCACCCACTTTGCGATTTGGTTATGAAAAATTTCATGAAAAGGATATGGTTCTGTAAGCGTGGTGGTGGCGGCCATATGGCTGATGTTTTAGTTCATTATTAACGGCATACCTGAAATAAACATCCGATCATTTATCTCAAAAAATGCCATTTTTCTTTGAATATCAAAATAGCACCTCTTATTGGAAAACCCTTTATAATAAAAAACGAAATGAAATTTCAATGTAAGAAAAAAGAATTGTAACCCTGCAATTATTTCTTTTAGCTTTTTCGAATTCAAAATGCGCATTACGGCAACCCTGTAAGAACTTTTTTGAGAAAGGTATTTATGGGTAGGAAAAGAGTGCCAACGAGATGCAGAAATCCCTATCTTCCCTGTTTTGCCAATTTTTATCGGACAGAGTATAGTTAGCTCTACTCAGATATTGTGAAACGCTATTTTGAATTTTAACTGCTTGTTGGCTTCCAAGTAGCTTAACTGGAACTTTGCATTTAATTGAAATTAAACTAAACTTTGCTGACAAAACTATTAAATTCTACTTGCATCTCCCATCCCCATGGAATAATTTCGTTATATGTTCAATGATTATGTTGCATTTGCTTAAGTTCCAATTCCTTCCACAATATGGACGCTGCTCCAACCCTGTTTTCAATTTTATGTGGATTAAGCTCACCATAAATAAGCATATCATTCACTATTGTGTTCTTTATCGAAGCCCAAATTTGGACAGGGCTTTAACTTCTCGTGAATTTGACACTCTGTCTGAGTCCATCCAAAGAATTGTATCCCTGCATCCTCACACTGAAATCGTTATTAGGGGCGATTTCAATGTACACAATTCTTCGTGGGTTCTCCATTCGGGCCAGACAACACCCGAAGGAATGTGTGCTGAGATCTTTGGTGAGTTTAACCACTTAAATCAGCTTGTCACCGAGCCCACTCGAATATCGGACATTAATGGCCAAGCGGAAAATAACCTTGACTTGTTTCTTACGTCTGACCCTGATAAATACGCTATCAGTGTATTAACGCCTCTAGGTCAGACCATAGTATTATATCTGCAAATTTCTCAGTTAGAGAAAGGTCTCCGAAGAGAACCGTGTGGCAATACGAGAAAGCCAACTGGGACGGTCTCAACAACTTTTTACGGATCTTTAACTGGTCACTTAATTCCTCGATAGTGACGTAGACTCCAGCGCAGATATGATTACTAATATGATTCTTTTGGGAATGAAAACTTTTAATCCAAAAAGGGTTAAAAAAAAAGAAAAAGAAGTAAAGTTCCGGTGTTTTAGAGTCAACCCAACTGAGGAAAATCGCAACAGGTTTAAACAAGCCAAATTCTTACGTGACCAAAAATTAAGGCAAAAAATACTGCAATGTCCCAAAGGCAGTAAGAATTTTTGGTGATTTGTAAAAAATATGAAGAATTCTTCTTCTTCCTTGGTCCCTACGCTCGTTGACAATGACACTCCAGTTGTAAGCTCTTCACTGCCAGAGAGTGTCATGACTCCTCCAGTTCTTGAGCGCGTCAATGATTCCATGGGACAAATCTTCTTCCGCACTCGTGCTGTAACGAGAGTATTAAAGCATCTCAACATACATAAATCCGCTGGTCCGGATGGTATCCCCGCTATTGTTCTGAAGAGGTGTCCTTCCACGCTGGCAAAACCCTTGCGTAAGCTTTTCCATCTATCCTATTCTTCTGGGCTCGTTCCGAGCAGTTGGAAAACAGCATTTGTCCAGCCAATCCCAAAAAAAGCGAATCGTCTTCTCCCTCCAATTATCGCCCGATTGCACTTACGTCCCTTCTTTCTAAGGTCATGGAAACGCTGATAAACTATCAGCTCACGAAATATCTCGAAGACCGAAAGCTGCTTAATGACCGGCAGTACGGCTTTCGCAGCAACAGGGCCACTGGTGATTATCTCACCGAACAGTGGAACAAATCTTTACATCGTTTTGGAGAAAGTAAGATTGTTGCACTTGATATTTCAAAGGCATTTGATAAAGTCTGGCATCTTGGTTTTTTATCGAAAATGCGTGCCTTCGGTATCGATGAATCCCTTCTTCGTTGGATTAGAAACTTTCTTTCGAACCGTTTAATACAAGTTGTATTGGACGGATTCAAGTCTGAAACCCACAATATAAATGCTGGTGTGCCTCAGGGCTCCGTTTTGTCTCCGACCCTCTTAATCATTTTTATTAATGATCTCTTGTCTGTTACTTCTAATCCAATAAATTGTTTCGCTGACGATAGTACCCTTAGCTTCTCATATTCGTTTCCAGATTCACATCCCTCCTCTTCGGATGTGGAACTGCAACGGCAAAATATGATAAGCTCATTAAACTCTGACCTTAACAGCATTGTACAATGGGGAATTAAAAACCGCGTAGAGTTTAATGCTTTGAAAACTCAATGCTGTCTTGTATCGTTGAAGCGAGATATCCCCCTTGCCACTGTCCATCAATGAGACCGAACATCTCGAGATTCTCGGTATGTGCATCACTGACCACCTCTTGTGGACCGAGCACATACGCGATGTCGCCAAAAATGCCGCAAGATGTTTGGGTTTCTTATGACGGTGCAAGACATTAAGTACAATTTCCGTCTTTGGGCTAGTGCTCCAGCTACAAACTTAAGCCTTTTGGATAGTATACAAGAAAGATCAGTAAGAATGATTGGTGACAGAGACATCACTAATTCATTCACCTCATTGGAACACCGTCGTAACGTTCCGTGTTTCTCTTTGTTTTACCGTTACTTCTATGGTAATTGCTTTAGTGAAATAGCCAGTTGCATTCCACCCCTTAAACAATTCCACCGTAATACCCGCGCTTCTAGGAATGCGCATCAGTTTACCCTCGAGGCCAACTTCGGACGTACTCTCAAGTATAGGGAATCATTTTTTAGCCGTACTACGCGAATGTGGAACTCTCTTCCAAACTCTGTCTTTCCCAGTCATTACAATGTTCAAGAATTTAAGACCAATGCAGACCGGCACCTCCTCTCCAATCCCTTCCCTCTTTCCTAAAGCACTCACTGTGTCCATGGCATAATAAGGGTATAAGAAACCCCTTGAGTGTGTGTTTATTATACAAAAAAAAAATCCACGTAAATATGACTCATATCAATATGATTTGCTATGTGATTTTGGTTAGCTTTTTTATGACCAGACAAACGTTTATTTTTCCAATCTAATTAAAACTAAGTATTGAAAATATGGAATGCACACTGCCGAAAAGACAAACAACCGAACGAAAATAGTTTTTTTTTTTTTAATTATTTCGAACATGAGTACTTTATTGCAAAATCTGCAGGAAAATGCAAAAGGTGTTCTTGGCTCTTGCGGCATTATCACAGAAGCTGAGACTTGGAAATTAAAATCATTGGATGCTTGTTAGTTGACATTTTGTCGCATATTTTTAATAAAAGTATTTTTGTCGGAGTTTTTCCTGATGCTCTGAAATGTGCCGATATTCTGCCACTATTTTAAAAAAGGTGTTAATAATGAACTCTGTAATTATAGACCAATCTCCCTTTTACCTTCAATTGGTAAGATTTTTCAGAAAGTTATAAAAAATAGGGTAGTGAGATTTTTAAGTAAGACAAATTACTTCAGCTCAGTACAATTTGGTTTTCAAAAAAGTAAATCTACAGAAGATGCATTGTTGAACTTTTGCTCTGAAATTTTTATTAACTTAGATAAAAAGATGTATTACAAAAGCATTTGGCATGGTTAACCATGAACTTTTGCTTAGTAAAATTGAAAAGGCCGGTTTTCGGGGGTTTATGTTGGAGTGGTTTAGGTCTTATTTAACCAAAAGGTCTAAAAGAGTAAAGATTGATGGCATTAGAAGCGAAGAAATGTTCCTTAATATTGGAGTACCTCAGGGATCAGCGTTGGGTCCTTTACTCTTTCTGATATATATCGATTGGTTGTTCAAAGGAAAGTTGACAGCTTTTGTGGATGATGTGGGTTTTGCTTTTGGATTGGAGAGTGTTTTGAATCTCACCGCGGATATAAATTACGACATTTATTTGTTACATTTGTGGTTTGCTGAACATAAATTGTTGATTAGTTCAAAAAGGAGGATCATGTTTTTTTTTAATTTGGCGGGTCAAAACAATTTCGGAGCTGATGTATTCTTTCATGCTACTGACTGCGAAAGATTCGAATTATTTTTTTTTTTTTTTTTTTTTTTATTTTTTTTTCAAAACTTTATTTCATATACAAAAAACTTAATGCTACAATAGTTTAATATACAATGAGAAACAAAATTTAATAAAGATGAAACATACGTTTAATGATATGAAATAGTTAGGAACATTCAATTGCCAATCGACAAGTGTAGAATGCACCATCAAACTAAAATGTATCATTGATAAAATTGATGGGGATCAATTTAAGTAAAATACAAAATTTGTTTTTTTGTTTTTTTTTTGCTTTTTTTTTCTTTCAAATACAAGTTTAACAATTCAAACTATAACATTAAGAAATGAATCTATAATACTATAGTTCATGGTAAAAAGAAAGGATTTAGTATTTTTTAAAAATACCGATTTTACTCTCTCGCATCTTAGATTTTCAGGAAGATTATTGAAAAGGCGTGCTGCAGTAACTTTATAGAACAGAGAATAGTGTGTTTTCTTAATAATGGGTACTGTAACCAAATTTCGGTTGTTAACGCGCAAGTTATGGAGACCATATAGTCTCGAAGAGGAATAACCAGACTTTTCAAAAAAAGTTTTCAGAACTTTATAAAAGTATAAGTGTCTTAAAGGCAAAATCTCCAGGTTTTTAAATAAATCGAAGCTATGGGTTCTACGATTAACTTTACACAAAATACGAATGGCATGCTTTTGTTTAGTAAGCAAAGGCTCAATTTTAATACGGTGAGTACCACCCCAACATGTTAACCCGTATTGAAGTCTTGATTTAAACAAACCATTGTAAACTAATTTTAAAACAGGTTGACTACAATAAAGACTGAGATGATAGATGTGTCTTACGACTAAATTGAGATATTGGGACAGATTTGTAGTATGATCTTTCCAGCTCATCCTACTATCTAATACAACGCCCAAGTACTTAAAACTATCAACACGTTCGATACTGAAACAATCGTTACAACAAGTTTCAGTAGAAATAAATGTTTTTGAATTTAAGCTATGTTGGCAAGAGCCTTGTAGGAGATATTTGGTACAGCTTGGAGAATGGTATCTTAATATCAAATCTTCAAAGATGGAACCTGAAAGTTTGTATAGCATGAATTTCGTTTTTTCACTTATAGAAAGCTTATGGAGAAAAAACCAATGACGAAGTGTATCCAAATCACTATTAACAGAAATATATAAATCCAAATAGCTCTTGGTGGAATACGTTAAAGCCGTGTCATCAGCGAAGGCAGTAATTTTACCATTAAAATTTTGTAGGAAAAGCGAATTCACATAAATTAAAAAAAGTATTGGTCCCAATACAGAACCTTGTGGAACACCCAGATTTAGATTTCTTTCCTCACTTAACATATTTTTAACTTTTACTTTTTGTTTGCGGTTATTGAGGTAAGAATTAAACCAATCATAGACAAACCCACGAAAACCTGCCTTATACAGTTTATCAAGTAATAATGCATGGTCCACTGTATCAAAAGCTTTTGTTATATCGATAAACAAGGAAGCAGATGTATAGGATTCATTCAGGCTATCATAGATTTCCTCACAAAGCTTCAAAACAGCATCTTCTGTTGACCGACCTTTTCTAAAACCAAATTGTGAATCACTGAAAAAACTGCACTTATCCAGAAAGGCAAGCATCCTCGATTTAATGCCTTTTTCAATTATTTTTGAGAAAACTGACAGAAGTGAAATAGGTCTGTAGTTTGTACAATTGCTCCTTTCGGAGCTGTCTCAATTGCCCCGAAAATATGTTTCGAAATTGAAAAAGTCGAAGAATTTAAATATTTGGGCTTTACGATCGACTCTAGAATCAGCTTTGCTCATCATTCTGAAAATTTGAGAAAATACTTTCGTAGTACTCTGCATAGCTTCTATTTTTTGGGCAATACTTGCTCTCGTAAGCTGTTGATTAAAATTTATCATGGTGTTTTTCGTTCGAAGTTGCAATACGGGATAACTTGCTGGGGAGGAGCCTATTTGAATAGAATTCAGCCTCTGTTGATATTACAAAAGCGTATTTTAAAATTGAAGTATCGTCTGTACCCTAGTTTTCCACTGTTCAAAGATCTGAAAGTTCTTCCGGTACGCCACTTGGACTTGAATTGAGAAATTGTGATATACCTACATTTGATCCAGAGCCTTTCGGGGTTCCTTTTGTTTTTGAAAAACTCAAATAACCCTAGTGCCTGTAACGCATTTTTATTTTCATTTCAGAAAAAGCCGACTATGAAAAACGTATTCGAGATCCTGTTGCTGGTTCGATAGGTGACCTGGGCCCATGGCAAATTTGGATATGTGTTGTTATTTTCATGATGAAGTTCCCTGTCGGATGGCACCAACTGGCCACCTTGTTCCTAGCGCCACCTGTCACCTTTGAATGCGCAGTACCCAACAATCTGACAGACAAGTGCTCAGAGGAGTGTACTGAACTGGCCTATGATCGCAGTATCTTCAAAGAGACCATTATCACGGAGTGGAACTTGGTATGCAGCAAACGGTACTTAGCCAGTTTGGTGCAGACATTGTTTATGTTTGGAATATTGGTGGGAAATATCATTTTTGGCGTATGGTCGGATAGGTGAGTCCAGTTGAAACAACAAACCTTAGGGTTTGAAAATAAAGATTTACTATCTGTTATACCTATCTGCAGAGTTGGCCGACGTCCACCACTAGTCTTCTCAGTGCTGTTACAGTTGCTATCCGGAGTTCTGCAGACTTTCATTCCATGGTTTTGGTTGTTTTGTGCCTTCAGATTCTTGCTAGGAGTTGCCACCGGAGGAAGCATGGTTACAAGGTAGATTTGAGTTCTTTCGACTTTGAATTGAACCCTCCTCATGACTCTCATTGAACATCCAGCTTCGTCCTCGTCATGGAAATCACCGGGACCAAAAAACGTGAAATTATGTCGATTCTCTACCAGATTCCCTTCAATCTCGGTCACATGACTCTGCCGTTGTTTGCCTTTTTCCTGCGCGAATGGAGATGGTACCAATTCGCAATCTCCATCATTTCAGTGATATTCATTTCCTACTACTGGCTGATTCCAGAATCACCCCGCTGGCTTATGTCTGCCGGACATCTCGATAGAGCAACAAAAGTATTAGAAAAAGCTGCGATCACCAATAATCTTCCTATTCACAACATCCGCACTGACCTGGAGGAATGGTCTCAACGCAAGACTGTCTCAAAAGAAGTGAAGAAGGGCACATTTCTCGATCTGTTCCGGTACCCTAATCTTCGAATGAAGACTATTTGTATCACGATAAATTGGTTTGTCTGCGGTCTGACATACTTCGGAGTCTCCCAGTATGTCGGCGAACTTAGTGGTGACATCTTTAAGAATGTGACCATTTCTGGATCCCTCGGCATTCCCGGAACACTCCTTTCAATTATAACTGGAAAATATCTTGGCCGTCGAGTATCTATGATGTTGTCAAACACTCTTGCAGGATGTTGCATGCTGGCAATAGCATTTGTCCCCCCGACCAGTGCTTTCTTGAAAGTCTGTCTTGCATCGATTGGAGTCTTCGGAATGGCTGTTTCTTTCCCCATAGTCTACTTGTACGGTGGCGAGATGTTTCCGACGGTTGTGCGCAATGCAGGCATGGGATTCGCATCGACGTTGGCTCGAATCGGTACTATGTCAGCGCCATTTGTATCACAAACAGCATCGACTGCCCATTGGATGCCACCGGTGATTTTTGGTGTATTCCCATTAATCGGAGCGGTTTTGGTGATATTTTTGCCAGAAACAAAAGGAGCACCTCTGCCAGAAACTATAGAAGATGGAGAAAATTTCGGAAAGAAGGAATCAAAATCTGAAAGAGAACATGCGAAGAACTAGTGAGCCCATAGCGAACTTCTAATCCCCTCCAAGATGCCATAAAGATGTCTTTTTCAAGATTCATAGCAGTAAATATAGATTTTAATTTATTAATAAGTCAGGTATTACACGGCGCATGTCTGCGAAAGAGAAAGGAAGAAACAGAAATAAATCTCTCTGAACATGCACGGATAGAAATTTCCTAGCATGTTTTTGACGTTCCCTCTTTCTACTCTTTGTGTTTTTTTTTTTTTTTTGATTTGCTTTATTTCATATTTGGATGTTGAATGTTAATGTCGTTTATGAACGTACAAACGTCAAATAAACGCGCAGTACTATAATGAGAGAGAAGCGTCGCGACGCGTCGTGTTGTAACTTGTGCGTTAGGCTAAAAACAAACCGAAGCGGACAAAACGTTTGTTCGCTCTTCCCCGGACACAGGTCCATTGCTCTTATGAGGCAGCACACACAGAAACAGACACGACACGATAAAAAGTCATGTCCGCTCATCAGTTCCAGTAAATACATGGGGTTGTATAGGAGCAAGCCACACCCAAGAAGACAAACAGTCCCGGACAAAATGTCGACGCCTAAAAGTACACACCGTCTTATGAAGAACCACAGACCAAAGTGAACAAGACAAACAAACAGATTTCGACAAACGGACATATCGGTTGCTCATACTTGGATTTGTATTTTATTGCGATATTTCTTTTTGTATTTTGTGCAATTTGGTATGGATGTTTTGAAATGGTAAAAAGAATTAGGAAAAAGAAAAATTAAGAAAATAGGAGAGATTTCTTATGTGATGTGTGGATGTTTGTGGTTTTAAAGAAGTGTGCATGAAAACTCGACTACATTTTTTCGTATGTATACATATGTATGTAAATTGTATATGCACATGTAATTCCAAAATGTGTCTGCAGAGTATACCTAGTAGGAACGCTCTCCACGTGGTTCATTTTTGTTTACATTTTTGGATCCCGTTAGGTCTCACGTACACGAGAAATAGACGGCAATGTATGTATACTGTAGATTATACACATGAAATTCCAACAGTTTGTCTGTTTCTCGATAAATGTGTTTGTGCCATTCATCGAGGAATAAAGAAGCAAAATAAAATCAAGGGAAAACGCAACCTATTTTTTTTTTTTTTTTTCAATTTTTGTCTTCTTTGTTTGTCCGCTGGCAAAACACACCGAATGCGACAAGGACAAAATATTTTGTCTTTGTCGTCCTCGGTGTGGGGTGAATTACGACACGATTTTTTGTCTTGCGACAAGCAAACAGTTTGTCCGCTTCGGTTTGTGTTTAGCCTTACGGAATGTCTGCTCAAAAGAAAATAAACAAGACTTGCGAGTCATAACAAGATTGGAAACCTACCTACGTTTTAACCTTCCAAATACCTCAAAACTTACTTTTTTCATACACATATATCATTATTACAAT
Organism: Sphaerophoria rueppellii; assembly: GCA_920937365.1. Taxonomy (NCBI): domain Eukaryota; kingdom Metazoa; phylum Arthropoda; class Insecta; order Diptera; family Syrphidae; genus Sphaerophoria; species Sphaerophoria rueppellii. The sequence continues at coordinate 67,641,989 of CAKKXW010000004.1, read as the reverse complement.
AAAACGCATACTCTTGCAGCTAACCTGCTTTTTTGAGTTTGTATTACACGCATACTCTTACAGCTAACCTGCTGTAGGCAAATGTCATTTTGACAGCAAGCTTTCCCAACTTGTTTTAACTGATCAGTGCTTGCGCATCAAAGTCATGCGCTGTATAATACCGGACCAGTGTTACCGCGGGGACAATGTAGTGCCAAAAGGGACTAATTTTTTCACTTGACTCAGGGACTCACAAATTTTAGATTGTGCTCATTTGTTACGAATTCAAGTTACCTCTTATTAAAAATCACTTATCTTTACTCTGAAGTCAATTTAATTAATATTTTCTAAATCCATTTTGTAAAGAAAATTAATTTTGAGAAGAATGCATAGTGTAAACGTAGCTTGAACTCTGTTTCAGCATTTAAACATTTTCTTTGATTCACTCCCAAGTATCAATTTATCTTGTATAAGCTCAACATTTCTGAAACTCGGAAGCATTAGCTTTCATAGTAGTCATTTAAGGCTTCCTCATGGACGAATGATTTTATTTTGCTTGAAGAAGACTTATTGTTGTTTACTCATAATAGTCTGCAATTATACAGGGTTTGCCAATAAGAGGTGTTATTTTGAATAGCCCGCTATTTCGGTAGCTGTCACTTTGAAGCTGTCATTTTTTGACATTTGACAAGTAGAAACTACGCCATTAATAAAAATGGAGTGATGCACAATTCAACAATGCATTGAAATTATTAAAATTCACTATAAGAATGGTGAAAATTTGGCAGAGACGGTTCGTAAAATTAAATTTTTTTGGGTCGTCGTGAAGCACCTTGTCGGACCGCAATACAGAAATTGGTAGACAAATTCGAGCTGTTGGGACAAGTAAGTGATGTGAAAATAAAACCCATGCACGTCGCTCAAGAACAACTAAGAATATTGCTGTTGTAGCCCAAAGTGTTAAGGAAAACCCAGGTTTGTCCATTCCTCGTCGTTCTTTGGAATTAGGCATTCCACAAACGTCATTACACCATATTTTGCATAAAGACTTGGGTCTTAAGGCTTATAAAGTTCAGTTAGCACAAGAGCTCAAGCCGGCTGATCATCAACAACGTCGTGTCCTTGCTGATTGTGTCCTTGAAATGCATGAAAATGATCTGGAATTTCATCGAAAAATCATCCTGACTGATGAGGCCCATTTCCACCTCGGAGGCTACGACAATAAGCAAAACTGTCGCATCTGGGGCTCCGAAAACCCAAGAGTTATTGTTGAAAAGCCTCTCCATCCTCAACGCGTGACTGTTGGGTACGGTTTATTGTCCGGCGGGGTCATTGGACCTTACTTTTTCGAAAATGAGGCTTAAACAACAGTAAAGGTCAATGGATTGCGCTATCCAGAGATGATTAATGATTTTTTATGGGCGGAATTGGATGGTATTGATCTGGACAACGTTTACTTTTAACAAAACGGCGGCGCTAGGTGCCACACAAGCAATGAAACCATCGATCTTTTCCAGAAAAGGTTTCCGGACCGTGTTATCTCTTGAAGAGGTGATCACAATTGGCCACCGAGATCTTGTGATTTAACACCTTGCGACTCCTTCCTTTGGGACCACGTGAAAGATAAGGTCTACGTCAACAGCCCAGCGTCGATTTAAGACCTCAAAGATGGAATTTGTGAGGCTATCGAGGACAAAGGGCACCCACTTTGCGATTTGGTTATGGAAAATTGCATGAAAAGGATATGGTCCTGTAAGCGTAGTCGTGGGGGCCATTTGGCTGATGTTGTGTTCTGTTATAAACGACATACCTTCTTCTTTATAATGAAATAAACATCCGATCATTTATCTCAAAAAATGCCATTTTTCTTTGAATATCAAAATAACACCTCTTATTAGAAAACCCTTCATAACACGTACAAGACCTCCTAGTGCAAATTATAACAAACTGCTTGCACAAGATTGATTTACCGAAGTGTCAGGAGGCCTCATACTGCTTTCTCGTTAAAGTGCAGTAAAAAACACGCTCCGATGAGACCTTTTGTGGTTTACTAATAACAGTCTGCAATTATTTAACACGACCTTCTTTTGCAAATTATAAGAAACTAAATTTCTTCGCGTATCAAGCTGTTGTAAGGCCTTATTCGCAATTCTTGTGAGAAGCTATTGCTTCTTTAAATTTCATACTATTACTTCCTTAAATAAATTGATATAAGGCCTTGTCATCATTGATTTAAAGAATCAATGGCTTGCATAACTTGCGCCAAACGTATTTGTATAAGGTTTCATACAAGCAAGATACAAATCAAGAAATAGCTTCGCGTAAGCCTTATACAAGTTAAATTGTTACTTGGGCTCATAACAAAACAAAATTAAAACCATATGATTGTGAATTGCAACTTCATATTCTTTTATTGGCTTTGTCTCTTTGTCATCGTTGTTTTTTTATGAATTTAATAGTTTTGTTTATCTTTATTTATTGTTAGTGTCAACTTATGTTAATAATTTTATGTATTATTAAAATGAACTCTTAAAGAAAACAGAAGGAACTCATTTTTTTTCAAAAGGAATCATTTTTCAATCTCTGGGATTTATTAAAATTTGAGCCCGCGGTAACACTGTACCGGACTAAGGAACATTCTAAGACATGTTTTATTCTTTCATAAATAAAAAGTTTCGTAAAAATAATATGTTGTGTTTCTATATACATTGACATTGACATTACGGTACCCCGAAAATGAATGATACGAACTACAGACACATAGCAGCACTGGCGACTGAGGCCATCGGCTGGGGGCTGGGACCATTGAATAAGAAGTACAGGAAGGGGTCTTATGAAAAAGAATTGAAGCATTTGTCTAAGTAGTATGAGTTTGACAAACACAAACGCATTACAACAGGGCTGGTCTGCAGTTGAATGGTTAATCTCAGGGGCGCCAAGCGAATTTTGATTGAATCAAGATTTCATCGATTTCGCTTCAACTTTTTGTTTTCATCCTCAATTCTTTTTTTAGGAAGCATGGTGTTTTAACACTAAAGGTGCACCGCAATATTTTTAATGTTTAATTTTTTTATTTTCCAGTACATTTTCTTGATTTTTCATCCGTAATTCATAACGTTCATGTTGTAATACAACCAACAAATAAAAACGTTTCGAAACACGATGGAAGAACTATTCAAAACAACCGTGCACGCTACGGAAACTCAACGAATTGCAGCGCCTTACCATCACGAACAGAAATAATACACTCCTGAACTCGACTGACAACACAGTCAAAGTTTGACAGCACATACCCCAAAAATTGACAGCACATACACCAAAAATGGACATCATCAGCCATTTTTGTTGCTTCACTCACGTAACTGTACATGTAGTTAACACCGCTTCCTGTACTTCTTATTCAATGGCTGGGACTGAAACCAGGCATTTGTACAACAGAGAGAGACAGTTAGACACATAGAAGGAAAGAACACATAACATATACCTACGTGGCACAGAGGAGGAGACATAGATTGTTATGTCTCATATTATCGCACAGGTCCAGGTGGTCTTTGATGAGCTGGCATATTAGAGATATGTATAATGAATCGCTTTTTTTCTATATTTACACTGAAGAACAAACTTAATGGGAAAAGAAATTACTGAAAAAGAAAATACAGTCTCTTATTTTCGTTCTCTTATTAAGACAACTAAAAATCCAATTTAGACTCTTAAAAGACAAACCAACAGGCTGATATTATAATTGTCTCAAGGTGCTAGAACAAAGTAAGACACCAGGAGTTTAAGCAGTTCAACGATTTCGCACGAAATAATTTGACGCCTAAAAAAGTTACATCAAGAAGATATTTGTCTAATATTCACAAAAATATAGGTACACAGAAAATGCTATTGAGTGAAAGTCACATTTCAGTGAAAATGCAATTTGGTGAAAATTGTTTTTGTGTCAAAAATGCTGTTTGGAGAAAATTGTCAATTTTTCGCGACTCCAGTGCCATCTAGTAGGAAATATATGTATCTTTTTCCACCGATACTAATTTTGGAATTACACCACTACTCTCCACTAGATGGCGCTAGTATGATTCCCACCAAACAACATTTCCAACAACCGGCATTTTTGATCAAACAGCCTATTAACTGATAACTGCGACATGTTACTACGGCGACTGCTACCGGGAACAAAATCAGCGTCTATTTGGATGTGGATTTGTAGTTGGGACTCGACTCAGGAGGAAGGTTTTGAGTTTCAACTCAGTGAATGAGCGCATCGCGACAATCCGTATCAAGGCTAAATTCACCAACATCAGCCTCATCTGCGCTCACGCCCCACTTAGAAAGATGATGAATACACCAAAGACGGATTCTACAAGCTCCTCGACAAGAATTATGAGCAATACCCTAGCTATGACATTAAAATCGTCCTAGGAGATTTTAATGCTAAGCTGGGTAAAGAACAAATTTTTAATGGAATAATGAGACGCATAGCCTACACGACACCACCTCCGATAACGGATTTAGGCTAATCGACTTCGCTGCGGGGCGAGACGTAATGGTAGCAAGTACGCGATTCCCACATCTCGATATCCACAAGGGAACATTGAAATATCCTGACCAATCAACCGTCAACCAGATTGATCACATTGCGATCGACGCACGACACTTCTCTAGCATGCAAGATGTCCGCACATTCCGAGGTGCCAACATCGCCTCGGACCACTACCTTGTTGTAGCCAAGGTACGAATGCGGATATTCCGATCAAGGCCAACACGCAAAAATGTTAAGAGGAAATTCGACGTCAAACGGCTACAATCGCAAGAGATTGCTAGATCCTTTTCCGATCGTGTCTCCGAAAATCTCCTCAGAAAGTCCTTTGCAGCCAGCACAAAATATAGAGAACCAGTGGCAACACTGCCAAGCAGCCATCAGAGATGCCGCCTCTGAAGTGCTAGAGTTTACATGGCCACCACAACGAAACCCCTGGTTTGACGATGAATGCCGGCGAGCACATGCAGCTAAACAAGAGGCATACAAAGCGGCGCTGCAAAGAAGCACACGAGCAGCTCGTGAGCTCTACGAGCAGAAAAGGAGAGAGGAGCATAAACTTTTCAGAAAGAAAAAAAGGGAGCATGAGAAGCGCGCGATCGAGGAGATAGAGGGATGTCACAACAGGAACGATGTTCGAAAGTTCTACAAAAAGGTGAAACAAACCTCCAGGGCTTATACACCCCAACTGAAGCCTGTAGACACCATCATGGGAACATCGTAGTAGAACCGCAGCCAGTGCTGAGGATATGGAAAGACCACTTTTCCAAGCTGTATAATAGCGATGACGACCAAAACTCCGTCAGCAATACAGAACCATTCAATTTGGGTGCAGAAGGCCAACAATTCCACCCACCCGACATGGACGAAGTGAAGATAGCGATATCTAAACTTAAGTCGAACAAAGCCGCTGGAGCAGACGGGCTAGCCGCCGAACTGTACAAAGCAGCTGGAAATGATTTGTTCGGAGGAAAGCATGCCCGATGAATGGAACCTCAGCATCGTATGCCCGATCCTCAAAAAAGGAGATCCCCTGAACTGCACCAACTACAGAGGTATAAGTCTCCTTAACATCGCCTATAAGATCTTGTCTGCCGTACTGTGTGAACGTTTGAAGCCCTTCGTCAACAACCTGGTAGGTCCTTATCAGTGTGGCTTCAGACCCGGAAAGTCCACCATCGATCAAATATTCACCCTACGGCAGATCTTGGAGAAGACCCAGGAACTTCAAATCGATACCTACCACCTTTTCATTGATTTCAAGGCCGCGTATGACAGCGTCTATAGAGACCAACTATATAGAGCAATGTCTAGTTTTGGCATCCCAGAAAAACTCATCCGTCTGTGTAAGATGACAATGGAAAATTCACGCTGTTCCATCATGGTCGGAAAAAACCTAACGGACGCTTTTGATGTCAAAAAAGGTTTTAGACAAGGCGATGCGTTGTCATGCGATTTCTTCAACATCATTCTTGAAAAGATTGTGCAAAGCTCCAATGTCAACACCAGAGGAACAATCTTTCAAAAGTCCGTCCAGCTACTAGGATACGCAGACGACATTGACATAATTGGAAGAACACAGCGTGATGTCAGTGGAGCGTTTGTGAGCCTTGAGACGGAGGCCAGGAAGATGGGTCTAGCGGTTAACGAGGGCAAGACCAAGTTAATGCTGTCGACAAGAAAGGACAACCAACATCGACGTCTTGGAGCAAAGATTCAACCAAGAACTGTACGAGCTGTACAGCGACACTGACCTAGCCAGAAAAGTAAAGGTCCAACGACTTAGATGGTTGGGTCATGATGAGCGAATGGAAAATGCTCTGACCCGTAGAGTCTTCGAATCCAACTCGGAAGGACGTCGCAGAAGTGGAAGACCGTGACTCCGGTGGAGCACACAGGTGGTAGAGGACCTGAACCAACTTGGCGTGCGAAACTGGAGACAGCTAGCCAGGGACCGAGCTGGCTGGAGAAGTTTGTTGGGTGAGGCCCTGGTCCGACCTGGACTGTAGCGCAACCATGAGTAAGTAAGTAAGGAAGATTAACCCTTTTGACCGTTTTAGGCCTTTGCTTTGGCCATATTTGTTTGGTTGCTAGACAGGTGGTACGCTGTGAGCCTGTGACCATCTAGCATTTGTTGATTCTAGAGCATATTGTTTGAGAAGATATTTTCCTGTAGAATGTAGGTAAGTGGAATTGCTTAGGACAGATTTTTGTTTTAACAAAAGTGGCAAGTTCGGTTCGAGTTCATGAGTTTGCTAGTGAACCACGTGAACTCGCATTATATGCCACTTTTCAAAATTACAGCGCCCGTGCGCCCCTTTGTTTGATAATATGCCACTGCTCTTATGCCGTTCATCAATGTTATGTTCAAAATTTATATGCTGAATGTAGGTATAGCAAAAATCATTTTTTTTTTAACTAATAATAATGCCTTTAGATCAATGTTTCGACAAGGAAGAAGTGTCCACTTTAAAATCATTTTTTTTTCTCCCAATTCAAAAGCCTCAATTTAATACTTAAATCAATAAACCAACCAAACAAGAAAAATGGAAAAACAACCACACGAAGTTACCACCTTATGTCTTCAACATGATCATCAGCTATATTTTGCAAAAATAAGGTGCAACATTTTTCATCAACATTCCTCTTTTCTTTTCAAAAAGCTTCTAAAAAAATTCCACATACCAAACAAGAAACGAATAAAATGCCAAAGCCCTTTCACTCCTTTCTCAACTACCTAATGAGGTAATAACAATCTCTACTAAACTTATTAATACGATAATAGTTAAGAAACCAGCCTCTCCCACCAGGGGCGGATCCAGAGACTCTTGTTAGGGGGCCGACCCTGAAAATGTTGAATTCATAAGCAAAGAAAAAGAGGTCTTTAAATGAACAATCAATCGTACATGGTATCAAAAGGTAAAACGAGTACAATTTTATAATCGATTTTTGGTTCGTGCAAATCTATGTTCTATGTCTAACCCAACTAGCCGATCTTCTGCCTTGCGTCTTCCGCACTTGTGCTGTGGCGAGAGTATTAAAGGATCTCAACATACATAAATCCGCTGGTCCGGATGGTATCCCTGTTATTATTCTGAAGAGGTGTTCTTCCACGCTGGCAAAACCCTTGCGTAAGCTTTTCCATCTATCCTATTCTTCTGGGCTCGTTCCGAGCAGTTGGAAAACAGCATTTGTCCAGCCATTCCAAAAAAAGGCGAATCTTCTTCTCCCTCCAATTATCGTCCGATTGCACTTACGTCCCTTCTTTCTAAGGTCATGGAAACGCTGATAAATTATCAGCTCAAGAAATATCTCGAAGACCGAAAGCTTCTTAATGACCGGCAGTACGGCTTTCGCAGCAACAGGTCCACTGGTGATCTGATGGTCTATCTCACCGAACAGTGGAACAAATCTTTACATCGTTTTGGAGAAAGTAAGATTGTTGCACTTGATATTTCAAAGGCATTTGATAAAGTTTGGCATCTTGCTCTTTTATCGAAAATGCGTGCTTTCGGTATCGACGAATCCCTCCTTCGTTGGATTAGAAACTTTCTTTCGAACCGTTCAATACAAGTTGTATTGGACGGATTCAAGTCTGAAACCCACAATATAAATGCTGGTGTGCCCCAGGGCTCCGTTTTGTCTCCGACCCTCTTTCTCATTTTCATCAATGATCTCTTGTCTGTAACTTCTAATCCAATTAATTGTTTCGCTGACGATAGTACCCTTAGCTTTTCATATTCGTTCTCCAGACTCACATCCCTCCTCTTCGGATGTGGAACTGAAACGGCAAAATATGATAAGCTCATTAAACTCTGACTTAAACAGCATTGTCCAATGGGAATTAATAACCGCGTAGAGTTTAATGCTTCGATAACACAATGCTGTCTTGTATCGTCAAGCGACGACATTGCCACTGTCCATGAGTTGCACTTGCATCGAAGAGACCGAACATCTCGAGATTCTCGGTATGTGCATCACTGACCACCTCTTGTGGAGCGAGCACAAATACAATGTCGCCAAAAATGTCGCAAGATGTTTGGGTTTCTTAAGGCGGTGAAATTTGTTTCCCCTCGATCTGGCTATCATCTACAAAACCTACATTGGTCCAAAGCCTGAGTATAACTCCCATGTCTGGGCTGGTGCTCCAGTGACATCCTTAAGTCTTCTGGACAGTATCCAAAAAAGAGCATTCAAGATGATTGGTGATCATACCATCGTTGAGTCATTTACATCTCTCGAACATCGCCGTAATGTCTCATGCCTCACCCTATTCTACCGTTACTTCAACGGTATTTGCTCTAGTGAAATAGCCAGTTGCATTCCTCCCCTAAAGATATTCAACCGTAATACCCGCGCCTCCAGGAATGCCCATCAGTTCACCCTTAAGCCCAACTTCGGTCATACCCTCAAGTATAGAGAATCGTTCTTTAGCCGTACTACGCGAATGTGGAACTCTCTTCCACACTCTGTCTTTCCAAATCATTGCTATGTTCAGGAATTTAAGACCAATGTTCACCGGCATCTCCTCTCCAACCCTTTCCTCTTTCCTAAAGCACTCACTGTGTCTCTGGCATAAAAAGGGCATAAAAAACCCCTTGAGTGTGTGCTAATTATAAAAACACTCATCTTTAGTTATTTTATTTTCACCTGAATATGGTATTACCACGTGCCACGGTCCTGATGATGATGATTTATGTTTTACATTTTTTTAAAACTATATTCCGCTTGTCAAATCACCAGACTGTATGTGGCTCAGAGGGGCCATCGCCCCTATCGCCCCTCCCCTCCGAATCCGTCCCTGTTTCCAACTCGCACGTATGAATCAAAGGGATACCCTAAGAATGTAAAAAATAAAAATAAAGGAGAAGTTTTTTCACCACCCACAACTCACAGAAATATAAAAGCTTTCTCTCTTTCGTTTTTGCTCGATTCTCTTAATTAGACAATAAATTTCTCTTAAGTACCAGCCCTCCACATCCGCATATGTAAACAACAGGTGATGATGGCCTCTTTATAGGACAAAACAATTCCACCATCCACCAGACCAGAAAATGAGAAATTAAA
>CAKKXW010000004.1:67589354-67612698 GCA_920937365.1 Sphaerophoria rueppellii | reverse complement strand
TTGGTAGTAGAGGGAGAGTCTTTGCAGTTTTTTGAATTCGGACCAGACAGAGCAAGACCTGATTTTCTTCTCTGAGGAGCAGAAAATTCTTTAACTAATGTGTTAACAGGCCAAGGACTTTTTTTTTTTACATTTTTGGATCCCGTTAGGTCTCACGTACACGAGAAATAGACGGCAATGTATGTATACTGTAGATTTTTCACATGAAATTCCAACAGTTTGTCTGTTTCTCGATAAATGTGTTTGTGCCATTCATCGAGGAATAAAGAAGCAAAATAAAATCAAGGGAAAACGCAACCTATTTTTTTTCAATTTTTGTCTTCTTTGTTTGTCCGCTGGCAAAACACACCGAATGCGACAAGGACAAAATATTTTGTCTTTGTCGTCCTCGGTGTGGGGTGAATTACGACACGATTTTTTGTCTTGCGACAAGCAAACAGTTTGTCCGCTTCGGTTTGTGTTTAGCCTTACGGAATGTCTGCTCAAAAGAAAATAAATAAGACTTGCGAGTCATAACAAGATTGGAAACCTACCTAAGTTTTACCTTCCAAATACCTCAAAACTTACCTTTTTCATACACACATATCATTATAACAATAAAACGCATACTCTTGCAGCTAACCTGCTTTTTTGAGTTTGTATTACACGCATACTCTTACAGCTAACCTGCTTCCTTAGCTTGTAGGCAAATGTCATTTTGACAGCAAGCTTTCCCATCTTGTTTTAACTGATCAGTGCTTGCGCATCAAAGTCATGCGCTGTGTAATACCGGACCAGTGTTACCGCGGGGACAATATAGTGCCAAAAGGGACTAATTTTTTCACTTGACTCAGGGACTCACAAATTTTAGATTTGGCTCATTTCTTACGAATTCAAGTTACCTCTTATTAAAAATCACTTACCTTTATTCTGAAGTCAATTGCAATTAATATTTTCTAAAACTTTTTTCCATTTTGTAAAGAAAATTAATTTTGAGTTGAGAAGAACGCATAATGTAAACGTAGCTTTAACTCTGTTTCAGCATTCAAACATTTTCTTTGATTAGCTCCCAAGTATCAATTTATCTTGTATGAAGTCAATATTTCTGAAATTCGGAAGCATTAGCTTTCATAGTGTTATTTTAAGGCCTCCTCATGGACGAATGATTTTATTTTGCTTGAAGAAGACCTATTGTCGTTTACTCATAATAGTCTGCAAATATAAAGGGTTTTCCAATAAGAGGTGTTATTTTGAATAGCCCGCTATTTCTGTAGCTGTCACTTTGAAGTTGTCATTCTTTGACATTTGACAAGTAGAAACTACGCCATTAATAAAAATGGAACGATGCACGCTTCAACAACGCATTAAAATTATTACAATTCACTATAAAAATTGTGAAAATTTTGCAGAGACGGTTCGGAAAACTAAATCATTTTTGGGTCGTCGTGAAGCACCTTGTCGGACCGCAATAAAAAAGTTGGTGGACAAATTCGAGCTCTTGGGACAAGTAAGTGATGTGAAGAATAAAACCCGTGCACGTCGCTCAAGAACAACCGAGAATATTGCTGTTGTAGCCCAAAGTATTGAAGAAAACCCAGGTTTGTCCATTCCTCGTCGTTCTTTGGAATTAGGCATTCCACAAACGTCATTACACCGTATTTTGCATAAGGACTTGGGTCTTAAGGCTTATAAAGTTCAGTAAACACAAGAACTCAAGCCGGCTGATCATCAACAACGTCGTGTCTTTGCTGATTGGGTCCTTGAAATGCATGAAAATGATCTGGAATTTCATCGAAAAATCATTCTGACTGATGAGGTCCATTTCCACCTCGGAGGCTACGTCAATAAGCAAAACTGTAGCATCTGGGGCTCGGAAAACCCAAGAGTTATTGTTGAAAAGCCTCTCCATACTCAACGCGTGACTGTTTGGTACGGTTTATTATCCGGCGGGGTCATTGGACCATACTTTTTCGAAAGTGAGGCTGGAGCAACAGTTACGGTCAATGGATTGCGCTATCGAGAGATGATTAATGATTTTTTATGGCCGGAATTGAATGGTACTGATCTGGATCACGTTTACTTTCTTCAAGACGGCGCACTAGGTGCCACACAAGCAATGAAACCATCGATCTTTTACAGAAAAGGTTTCCGGACCATGTTATCTCTCGAAGAGATGATCACAATTGGCCACCGAGATCATGTGATTTAACACCTTGCGACTTCTTCCTTTGGGACCACGTGAAAGATAAGGTCTACGCAAACAGCCTAGCGTCGATTTAAGACCTCAAAGATGGAATTCGTGAGGCTATCGAGGACAAAGGGCACCCACTTTGCGATTTGGTTATGGAAGATTGCATGAAAAGGATATGCAAAAGCAAAAATAGCTCCGATGAGACCATTTTAACACGAATAAAACCTTCTTTTGCAAATTATAACAAACGAAATTTCAAATCTGTCACTTCGCGTATCAAGCTGTTGTAAGGCTTTATTCGCAATTCTTGTGAAAAGCTATTGCTTCTTTAAATTAATTGTTATAAGATCTTGTAGAGATTTCATACTATAACTTCCTTAAATAAATTGATATAAGGCCTTGTCATCATTTATTCAGAGAATCAATGGCTTGCATAACTTGCGCCAAACGTATTTGTATAAGGTTTCATACAAGCAAGATACAAATCAAGAAATAGCTTCGCTTAAGCCTTATACAAGTTAAATTGTTACTTGGGCTCATAAGGGCGCTTCGTTTGAGTGAAAGCAAAAACAAAATTAAAACCATATGATTGTGAATTGCAACTTCATATTCTTTTATTGGCTTTGTCTCTTTGTCATCGTTTTTTTTTTATGAATTCAGTAGTTTTTTTTATGTTTATTTATTATTAGTGTCAACTTATGTTAATAATTTTATGTATTATTAAAATGAACTCCAAAAGAAAACAGAAGGGACTTATATTTTTTTTCAAAAGGACTCATTTTTTCAATCTCTGGGACTCATTAAAATTTGAGCCTGCGGTAACACTGTACCGGACTAAGGAACATTCTAAGACATATTTTATTCTTTCATAAATAAAAAGTTTCGTAAAAATAATATGTTAAGTGTTTCTATATATAAAAACTATTGACATTGACATTACAGTACCTCACACATGAATGATACGAACTACAGACACATAGTAGCACTGGCGACTGAGGGCATCGCGATGGCCGATGCATCGGCTGGGAGCTGGGACTGAAACCAGGCATTTGTACAACAGAGAGAGACAGTTAGACACATAAGGGGTGATTTTTTAGCTGGTTTGGTTTTGGCAACACTGGTTTTGACAGCTGACGTGTGTTTAGTACCTTGTGTCACTGTCAAACAGCTTCAGTTTGGTTTGCAATTTAACCATGGATCGTCTTACAAATGAACAACGCTTGCAAATTATGGAATTTTACTATCAAAATTCGTGCTCGGTTCGAAATGTTCATCGCGCGCTGCTTCCATTTTATGGTGAGCATTCTCGACCTTCTGAGCAGTCTATTCGGAACGGAAGATTGTGACCTAATTTCGCACCAAATTTACTTTGTTGGACATTAAACCACCAACACGTTTACGTACTGTGCGTAGTGAAGAAAATATTGCGGCCGTATCAGCTAGTGTGACAGAAGACCGCGAAATGTCGATTCGGCGCCGTTCCCAGCAGTTAGACCTTTGTTACAGTTCCGAAATGGAAGTTCTCGATTTGCAAGATATGTGGTTTCAACAAGACGATTCCACATGCCACACAGCACGCGAAACAATGGCGTAATTGCGAGGCGAGTTTGGAAAACAGTTAATTTCACGTTTCGGGCCGGTCAATTGGCCGCCTAGATCGTGCGATTTGACACCATTAGACTATTTTTTTGTGGGGGTATGTCAAGGCTAATGTCTATAGGGACAAGCCCGCTTCGATTGACTGGAAGCCAACATCTATGCGTGGAAGAACACAGCGTGATGTCAGTGGGGCGTTTGTGAGCCTTGTGACGGAGGCCAGGAAGATGGGTCTAGCGGTTAACGAGGGCAAGACCAAGTTAATGCTGTTGACAAGAAAGGACAACCAACATCGAAGATTGGAGCAAACGTCAACATAGGTCGTGTGTGCATTAATGGAGAATGGAGACGAAGATTCAACCAAGAACTGTACGAGCTGTACAGCTACACTGGCCTAGCCAGAAAAGTAAAGGTCCAACGACTTAGATGTTGAGCGAATGGAAAATAATGCTCTTACCCGTAGAGTCTTCGAATCCAACTCGGAAGGACGTCGCAGAAGAGGAAGACCGTGACTCCGGTGGAGCACACAGGTGGTAGAGGACCTGAACCATCTTGGCCTGCGAAACTGGAGACAGCTAGCCAGGGACCGAGCTGGCTGGAGAAGTTTGTTGGGTGAGGCCCTGGTCCGACCTGGACTGTAGCGCAACCATAAGTAAGTAAGTAAGGAAGATTAACCCTTTTGACCGTTTTAGGCCTTTGCTTTGCCTTATTTGTTTGGTTGCTAGGCAGGTGGTACCCTGTGAGCCTGTGACCATCTAGCATTTGTTGATTCTAGAGCATATTGTTTGAGAAGATATTTGCCTGTAGAACGTAGGTAAGTGGAATTGCTTAGGACCGATTTTTATTTTAACAAAAGTGGCAAGTTCGGTTCGAGTTCATGAGTTTGCTAGTTCAACAACCACGTGAACACGCATTATATGCCACTTTTCAAAATTACAGCGCCCGTGTGCCCCTTTGTTTGATAATATGCCACTGCTCTTATGCCGTTCATCAAAGTTATGTTCAAATTTTATATGCTGAATGTAGGTATAGTAAAATTCATTTTTTTTTTTCAAACTAATAATAATGCCTTTAGATCAATGTTTCGACAAGGAAGAAGTGTAACAAAACACACTCGCATTTCCACTTTAAATTCTTTTTTTTTTCTCCCAATTCAAAACCCTCAATTTAATACTTAAATCAATAAACCAACCAAACAAGAAAAATGAAAAATGAAAAAAAAATCACACGAAGTTACCACACCACATGTCTTCAACATGATCATCACCTATATATTTTGCAAAAAAGGTGCAACATTTTTCATCAACATTTCTCTCTTCTTTTCAAATAGCTACCAAACAAATTCCACATACCAAACAAGAAACGAATAAAATGCCAAAGACCTTTCACTCCTTTCTCAACTACCTAATGAGCTAACAACAATCTCTACTAAACTAATTAATAGTATAATAGTTTAGAAACCAGCCTCTCCCACCAGGGGCGGATCCAGAGACTGTTGTTAGGGGGGCAACCCTGAAAATGTTGATTTAATAGGCAGAGAAAAGAGAAAAGAGGTCTTTAAGTGAACAATCAATCGTACAGGGTTTCAAAAGGTATAACGAGTACAATTTTATAATCGATTTTTGGTTCGTGCAAATCTATATTCTATGTTTAATAACACTAACCCAACTAGCCGATCTTCTGCCATGCTTCTTCCGCACTCGTGCTGTGGCGAGAGTATTAAAGGATCTCAACATACATAAATCCGCTGGTCCGGATGGTAAATAAATAGAGTGGCGCGACAGCTCTTGAAGAGCCAAGGCCTAAGTGGCTTACTCTCATTCAACAATTCTCTAGGTGCGTGTGAAGAATTGAGGGATGGTATCCTCTCTATTTTTCTGAAGAGGTGTTCTTCGACGCTAGCAAAACCCTTGCGTAAGCTTTTCCATCTATCCTATTCTTCTGGGCTCGTTCCGAGCAGTTGGAAAACAGCATTTGTCCAGCCATTCCCAAAAAGAGGCGAATCTTCTTCTCCCTCCAATTATCGTCCGATTGCACTTACGTCACTTCTTTCTAAGGTCATAAAAACGCTGATAAATTATCAGCTCAAGAAATATCTCGAAGACCGAAAGCTTCTTAATGACCCGCAGTACGGGTCTCGCAGCAACAGATCCACTGGTGATCTGATGGTCTATCTCAGCGAACATCGTTTTGGAGAAAGTAAGATTGTTGCGCTTGATATTTCAAAGGCATTTGATAAAGTTTGGCATCTTGCTCTTTTATCGAAAATGCGTGCCTTCGGTATCGATGAATCCCTTCTTCATTGGATTAGAAACTTTCTTTCGAAGTTGTCTGTTGTCAAGTTGTCAAGTCTGAAACCCACAATATAAATGCTGGTGTGCCCCAGGGCTCCGTTTTGTCTCCGACCCTCTTTCTCATTTTCATCAACGATCTCTTGTATGTAACTTCTAATCCAATAAATTGTTTCGCTAACGATAGTATCCTTAGCTTCTCATATTCGATCCCAAATTCACATCCCTCCTCTTCGGATGCGTAACTGCAACGGCAAAATATAATAAGCTCATTAAACTCTGACCTAAACAGCATTGTTCAATGGGAAGGTAATAACCGCGTAGAGTTTAATGCTTCGAAAACACAATGCTGTCTTGTATCGTCAAAGCGAGACATTTCCACTGTCCATGAGTGGCACTTGCATTAATGAGACCCAACATCTCGAGATTCTCGATATGTGCATCACTGACCACCTCTTGTGGAGCGAGCACATTATGCGATGTCGCCAAAAATGCCGCAAGATGTTTAGGTTTCTTAGGGCGGTGCAAGACATTTTTTTCCCCTTCTGATCTGGCTATCATCTACAAAACCTACGTACGTCCAAAGCATGAGTATAACTATTATGTCTGGGCTGGTGCTCCAGTGACATCCTTAAGTCTTCTGGACATTACCAAAAAAGAGCATTCAAGATGATTGGTGATCATACCATCGTTGAGTCATTAATATCTCTCGAACATAGCCGTAATGTCTCATGCTCTCACCCTATTCTACCGTTACTTCAATAATATTTGCTCTAGTGAAATAGCCAGTTGCATTCCTCCCCTAAAGATATTCAACCGTAATACCCGCGCCTCCAGGAATGCCCATCAGTTCACCCTTAAGTCCAATCTCGGTCGTACCCTCAAGTATAGAGAATCGTTCTTTAGCCGTATTACGCTAATGTGGAACTCCCTTCCTCACTCTGTCTTTCCAAATCATTGCAATGTTCAGGAATTTAAGACCAATGTTCACCGGCATCTCCTCTCCAACCCTTTCCTCTCTCCTAAAGCACTCACTGTGTCTCTGGCATAATAAGGGCATAAAAAACCCCTTGAGTGTGTGCTAATTATAAAAACACTCATCTTTAGTTATTTTATTTTCACCTGAATATGGTATTACCACGTGCCACGGTCCTGATGATGATGATTTATGTTTAACATTTTTTAAAACTATATTCTGCTTGTCAAATCACCAGACTTTATGTGGCTCAGGGGGGCCATCGCCCCTATCGCCCCTCCCCTCCGAATCCGTCCCTGTTTCCAACTCGCACGTATGAATCAAAGGGATACCCTAAGAATGTAAAAAATAAAAATAAAGGAGAAGTTTTTTCACCACCCACAACTCACAGAAATATAAAAGCTTTCTCTCTTTCGTTTTTGCTCGATTCTCTTAATTAGACAATAAATTTCTCTTAAGTACCAGCCCTCCACATCCGCATATGTAAACAACAGGTGATGATGGCCTCTTTATAGGACAAAACAATTCCACCATCCACCAGACCAGAAAATGAGAAATTAAACTGAAAAAATAAAACATTCTACTGCCATCGCATCGCCATGTGGATAGCACTTGACTCTTTCATTCTAACTGTCAGCCAACAGAAAAAAGAGAAAATCCATTGAAAATCTCTCAAGAGCTCGCATTCGGTCTTCGGTTGCGAAAAATTTACTTTCTGAGAGTGAAGCTGTGTATCTTTCAGTTTTCAGATGCGAGACTAAAATAATATTTACGGACGGACGGGTTTGCCGTCGTATTTATAAAAGTACTACAAAATCATTTCGAATGTTCAGTTACTCTTTGGTTGCCGTCGTGTATTGAAATAACTTTGTAAAACAAAACAATGTTCTTTTCCGGATTGAACATCCGTTTTGTCGGTTAACACTTGGAATTGAGATACATTGTGTATCGTAAGCATAATTGAAATAACTTCAGTCTCACGACTTTTTTTTTCACTCGTTTTCTGTTGTGTGTATGTTTTTCTTGGAAAAACAATTTCTGCTTGCGCGGATGACTGACGACAACGCTGTTTGAATGCAATTCAAATCCCATTCCTAAATCAAAACAAACAGCAAAAAGAAAAATAAGGACTTCATAGGTTCAAAAATCGGATGTGTGCATCGAAGCGGCAGTTAAGCACACGAAAGCAAGTAATACAACGCGATTAATCCTTGAAGTGTTACAGTGATATCCAGCCAGCCCGACTTGCGACTACTCTCTATACGGAAAATGTCGTGGGGCCGCTGCTTCTACTGCGTTTAAGTGCAATTGCGATTTTTTCGTTGTTGATAATAGCCATCCGAACGACCCCCAAGACGACGCTCTTACACACAAATAGACAGCAAAAGTCTTTTCTGATATCCTATATCCTTGTCGTTGAATCGAGTCGCGTTGAGTAGTCGACAAGGCGACGGCGAGCGCGAGGGTGCCAGAGGAAAGTGTAGCGCTTTTTTGTTCGACGATTTTTGTTTTGTTTTAACGTGTGTTTGCTTTTTTCTGTCGTCCTGTCCCGAGTGTCCTGCTTGCTGCTAGTAAAAAGCAGGAACACTAAATTGACATTCCGTTCGTTCGTTTGGTTCTCAAACGATAAACTATCGTCTAATTAACTCCTGCAGAGCGCGTCTGGACTGTATGTTGCATAAATACCAAGACGACTAAAAAGTAATATGTGTTTGTAGCATAATAATAAGCAGTGTCTGTGCGTATCGTGTTTGATATTAAATCCTTTACAAAAATCGTAATTTCAATAATGAATCCTTGCAAATAGAAAAAAAGTTGCAAAAAAAAAATCATTGAAAGGACGAAGGAAAAATAATTATTAAAAGTGGTCCATTGATAAAGTTGATTTGCAACGCTAATAACAACTAGCTAGCAAAATATATTTATTCAACAGATATTCCCAAACAACAACAACACCAACAACACGCAAATATAATTCGTAACAGATTGCAAGAGATTTACTTGGGGTGAGTTGTTTTTTATTATTTTTTTTTCGTTTGCTTCGTTTTTGTTTGAGATTTGTTTTTAGAATGTAAAGGAGGAGATCCTTTTTACACACTCTACTTGCCGCCGCGCCGCCGTTTCGCCACCGACAACGTTGCGTTGTGATTTTTTACTACCACCCACATTCTATTTGTATATTTTAATAGAAGATACAGATACGTGTATACTGTATATGGCAATTAGATACTTTTTTTCTTCTTGTTCTTGTTTTTCTTCATCGTTATCTTCTTTGAGCCGGTCGCGGTCGGTCGGTTGATGCGAAAAAAGCTACATGGCAACGTGCGGCACAAGTGGCAGTGGCAGGCTGTGTGCTGGATCTGGATACTGGATTTCAATATAATTCTTGTATATTTTGATTTTGTTTTGTTTTAATTTACTTTTCTTTTTTGAGAAATGAGTGTGGCCTGGTATTTTTGGAAGGTATTTTCCTTTTAAATTGTCTCGAATGAAATTGAAATATCATTCACTTAGAATACATATCGATGGAAAATGTTTTTCTTTTTCTTGATTGCTGGAATTATGGAGTATTATTGAGGATGTTTGTACCTATGGTCGCATTGAACACGAGATTGAATATGTATGTACAAACAAAGAAGATGCAAAGGATTGGGTTTTATAATTGATTAGTTTTTATTTTTTTTTTATTTTTTTTTGTAAGATCTTCTAAATGTAAATTGGGGCGTTTTAGTTTGATTGTTTGGGTGGGTTTTTGGTTGTGTATTTTATTATCTGAACCGAACAAACAAGGTACAAAAAAGTGGAGCAGAAGGAATCTAGCCTTGAACTTCATTTAAAAGAAGGAAAGATAAAGTATAAACAGGCAACAATTACAACGGCAGAAGAGTACGAGTTCGAAATAGTTTAATCATGTTACTGTCTTGAGCTTCAAATGCGTGAGCGAACGCAACACGACAATCCGAACCAAGGCTAAATTCGGCAACATTAGTCTAATATGTGCGCATGCCCCCACAGAAGAGAAAAAGGACGACACGACGAGCTCCTTGACAAAACGTACGATCAATGGCCTAGTTATGACATTAAAATTGTCCTCTACGATTTTGACGCAAAGCTGGGAAAAAAAGACATCTTTGATGGAACAGTCGGAAAGCACAGCCTGCAGGACACCACTTCCGATAACGGATTCAGGCTGATCGATTTTGCTGCGGGGCGAAATTTTGTGGTAGCAAACACCTGGTTTCCTCATCTAAACATCCATAAAGGAACATGGACATCTCCTGATCAATCAACCGTCAACCAGATTGATCACATTGCGATCGACGGAAGGAACTTTCCGAGGAGCTCACATCGACTCGGACCACTACCTCGTCGTTGCCAAGGTAGTGCTACGAATATCCCGACAACGGCTAAAACAGGGAAATGCTGCAAGAAAATTCGACGTCGGACGGCTACAATCGCAAGAGATCGCCAGATCCTTCTCTGATCGAGTGTCAAGTCACCCCTTAAGCAGTCCTATGCTGCCAACATCAAGTATCGAAGACCAGTGGCAACATTGCCAGAAAGCAGTTAGAGATGCTGCCTCTAATGTGCTGGGTTTCACACGACCACCAAAACGAAACCCCTGGTTTGACCAAATCATGCAGCTAAGCAGGAGGCATACAAAGCGGCGCTGCATAGAAGGACAAGAGCTGCTCGTGAGCTCTACGAGCGAAAGAGGAGAGAGGAACGCCGGTTTCTCAGGAGAAAAAAGAGAAAGCATGAGAAGCGTCAGATCAAGGAATGAAGTTCGGAGGTTTTAGGGAAAGGTTACACAGCTGGTTCAAGGTCATCGAGCAAGAACTGGTGCCTGCAGAGGTAAACAAGGGAACATCATAGTAGAATCGCAGTCAATGCTGCAAATTTGGAAAGACCACTTCTGTAGATCGTATAACGGCGACGACGAACAAAACAACGCCGTCAGACAGGAGCCTATTATCGGACACGATGATAGCCAACAATTCCATGAACCCGACCTAGAAGAAGTAAAAACCGCAATATCACGGCTGAAATCCAACAAAGTCGCTGGAGCAGATGGACTAGCTGCTGAGTTGTTCAAAGTAGCAGACGACGAGCTAGATAGGAGCATGTTTGCCCGATCCTGAAAAAGGGAGATCCTCTAAACTGCGCCAACTATAGAGGAACAAGTCTACTAAACATCGCCTACAAGATCCTATCTGCCGTTATATGTGAACGTCTGAAGCCTTTCGTCAACAATATTATTGCTCTTTATCAATGTGGCTTCAGGCCAGGAAAGTCACGTTGCGGCAGATCCTGGAAAAGACCCATGAACTCTAAAACGATACCCACCACCTTTTCATCGATTTTAAGGCCACGTATGACAGCATCTATAGAGACGAACTGCATAAAGCTATGTCTAGTTTTGGCATCCTTGCAAAGCTCGTTCGCTTGTGCAAAATGAATATGGAGAACTCACGCTGCTCCATCAAGGTTGGCAACGAGCTTACGGAATCTTTCGACGTCAAAAAAGGATTCAGACAAGGCACTGTCATGCGATTTCTTTAACATCGTTCTTGAGAAGATAGTGCAGAACTCCATCGTCAAAACCAGAGGCACTATCTTCCAAAAATCTGTTCAACTGTTGTGAGAATTGAGACAGAAGCGGCAAAAATGGGTTTAGCGGTAAATGAGGGAAAAACGAAGTATATGCTGTTTACGAGGAAGGACACCCATCACCGACGACGGCTCGGACAAAACGTCACAATAGACGCATACAACTTCGAGGTAGTAGAGGAGTTTGTCTACCTAGGCTCCGCTATAAACACGGGCAATAACACCAGCGCCGAGATCAGACGAAGAATAACTCTTGCTAATCGCTGTTCAATTGGGCTAAGAAAGCAATTGAGTGGAAAAGCTCTCCCTCGAGCAACTAAGGTAAAATTGTACAACACACTCATCATCCCAGTCCTGCTGTATGGTGCGGAAGCATGGACCCTGACAAAATCGGATGAAAAAGCCTTAGGCTGTTTCGGGAGGAAAGTTCTTCGGGTCATTTTTGGCCCCATGTACATTGAAGGGGAATGGCGAAGAAGATATAACAGCGAACTTTACGGGTTGTTCAACGACATGGACCTAGCCAGAAGGGTCAAGGTCCAGAGACTCAGATGGTTCGGTCATTTAGAGCGGATGGACACCAATGCTCCGGCCCGGAAAGTCTTGGACACTATTCCCGAGGGACGAAGGAGGAGAGGAAGACCGCGACTCAGGTGGCGCACTCCAGTGGAAGAGAACCTCAATCAACTTGGAGTGCAAAACAGGAGACGACTAGCTAAGCACCGAGGTAGCTGGCGGAGACTGTCACAGCTGTATACATAAGGTGAAGCTGCAAATATATAACATTTTCCATGCTATTTACGTACAGGTACACTCAATCTTAACATAGACGGTTAATTTCAACCAACTTTTCGACACTTTTTCGTTATTATTTCTCAGTACCTGGACATTTTTCAAAAGCCCATGTTAGGCATATACTTATCTTTTTTTCTCTAAGAATTGAGCATGCCAAGCAGTTTGAAAAACGAGAAAACTTTGTTTCTTCCTTTATGGTGGCGCTGTAGTCCAGGTCGCACCAGGGCCTCACCCAACACACTTCTCCAGCCAGCTCGGTCCCCGGCTAGCTGTCTCCAGTTTCGCACGCCAAGTTGGTTCAGGTCCTCTACCACCTGTGCGCTCCATCGGAGTCGCGGTCTTCCCCTTCTGCGAGGTCCTTCCGGATTGGATTCGAGGACTCTACGAGCCAGAGCATTATTTTTCATTCGCTCAACATGACCCAACCACCTAAGTCGTTCGACCTTTACTTTTCTGGCTAGGTCAGAGTCGCTGTAAAGCTCGTACAGTTCTTGTTTGAATTTTCGTCTCCATTCTCCATTAATGCAGACAGGACCAAAAATCACTCGAAGAATTTTTTTCTCAAAGCAGCCCAATGCGTTTTCATCAGATGTTGTGATAGTTCATGTCTCTGCACCATACATGAGGACCGGGATGATGATATTTGTGGAGTGTCACTTAAGTTGCTCGGGAGAGGACTTTACTACTTCTAAGTCCAAAGAAGCAGCGATTGGCAAGAGTGATTCTTCGTTTGATTTCAGCGCTGGTGTTGTTGTCTGAGTTGAAAGCGGATCTCAGGTAGACAAAGTCCTTAACTACCTCGAAGTTAAATCTGTCTATGTTGATGTTTGCTCCAAGACGTCGATCTTGGTAGTCCTTTCTTGTCGACAGCATAAACTTGGTGTTTCCCTCGTTTACCGCTAGACCCGTCTTCCTGGCCTCCGTCTCAAGGCTCACAAACGCTCCACTGACATCACGCTGTGTTCTTCCAATTATGTCAATATCGTCAGCGTATCCCAGTAGCTGGACGGACTTTTGAAAGATTGTACGAGAAAACACTCCTTTTTTTTATTTTTTTAAAGTTCAGACACAGCTCATTATATTCTTTAAATTCAAAATCGTTTTCTCGATCTTTCCGGTTGCAAGAACTACAAAAAAAAAGGCAAATACATACTATCTTCTTCTTTATTTACGTCCAAGCTACGCAAGTAAATTCTTGCGAAATCGCAGTGTCAAGCCACACAATTCCTGATAACAAAATTATTTCAGTCGACCTCAAGTCCAATCGAAAATGAAAGCGCTTACAAGCCTCAATTGAAATTCACTTTTGTTCAACACATAAATTAAGTATATGTTATTTCTAATCGTAAAATTTTCGCGGTTTTTATTTTTTTTTTCTACAATGTTTAAAAAAAAAAAGAAACAACTCATGCGACAAGAGATAAAGGTATAAATTACCATATTTTTGTAGTTTGCATCGCCCGCAGCCACAACCAATTGAAATTGAAACTCAAGTAACAATTAGAAACAAACAGTTTGTAGACCTCTGCTGTGATACCTATGGTCAAAAAATGGCTCATTTTCGTTGTGATAATTTCTTTTTGACTCAATCCGCGGTGTTAAAACGCGCAACGAATACTGTCTTCTTCATTTATAGTTGAACTAGACACAAATTGTGGATGGCATCAGCAAAAAGCCGTGTTGTTTTATTTTTCGCAATGAATACGAGAGACTTGAGTATAATGACAAGAGAAGCCAGCACTCGGGCTGATCAATTAACGACAACAATCGTTTTTCATAATTCTTTCCAATTTAATTGTGTCAAATGTCAAAACAATTAAATTATAAATTCTCTTAAGTTATTATCTACATATTTGTTTTGTTAGTATTCCTTCCTTCTTTGTACTGTGCATGTTTCTTAAGGCAACACATTTTGAATCAGAATGCTGGTTGTCGATGCCATCCATCTTCAAAATATCTTTTAAACTGGTTTGTCAGTATGCTGATTGAGATTTGAGATTTGCATTCAGATCCAACCACGGTTATGAAACTTTCCACAAACCCAAAAATCGGGTGTTCACTTGGATAACTCGAATATTTCCAAAATCAAACATCACGGTTCATGGCTTTTGGCAGAACAGTGTCCCAATATTCTGATGGCATATTTATTCAAACTAAATTGTTTGTTAATTAATTGGGTTTATTCATCTTATTCAAGATTCTGAATGTCTTGATAGGCAATTGTCGTTAGGATAGACGATTGCCTAGAGCCAAATAGAAATTTCGATTTTTTTTTTTCACTTACCCAAAAAATGCCATACCTTAGCCAAAACATTTTGGTATTAATATTTATATTTATTTATTATATAATTTTGATTGAATTAATTTTGGATTCGTTTTAAAGTCCAGAAAGCAAAAGAGCTGGTTTTTTCGGTTTTTACCACTATTTTGTGAAAAATAATACGTATACGACGTGGTTAACCACAAATTTTGGTGTTAAGTTTTCAGCTAATATTTTGATTTAGTTTTTTTGTTTTGGGTTTTTTTTTATGAGAGGAGAATACACAAAAAAATACTGACGTTAAAAACAGGAAATACTTATAAAAATTTATAGCCTCGAAAAACCGGCGTCAGTTTTCCATACGAAAGCACTCCATATGAAAGCGGCAAATAGGGATTCAAAGATTTTATTCAGATATTGAAATGCAGGGGTCGAATCACAGCATCAGTAATCGAATAATACGTGACTGAATTGTGTGTATTTGGCACTACCTCTCACGTTTTCGAGTTATCTATCGAGCAACTAGTACAATAATTTTAAATTCTGTCTTTAGTTATCGAACTGAATCTGATTTTTTTTTTATAAAGGGGTTTTTATACCCTTTTTATGCCAGACACACAGTGAGTGCATTAGGGAGAAGAACAGGGGTTGAAAAGGAGGTGTCGGTGTAGTCTTAAATTCTTCAACATTGTAATGACTGGGAAAGACAGAGTTTGGAAGAGAGGTCCATATTCGCGTAGTACGGCTAAAAAATGATTCCCTATACTTGAAAGTACGTCCGAAGCTTTAAGCGCGAGTATTACGGGTGAATTGTTTGAGGGGAGGAATGCAACTGGCTGGAACAAGGAGAGACACGTTTCGTTACGGTGGCGCGGCGGTGGTCTAAAGGAGTGAATGCGTCAGCGATCTCTCTATCACCAATCATTCTTACAGCTCTTTGTTGAATTCCATCCAAGAGGCTTAAGTAAGTAGACGGAGCACCAGCCCAGAGATGTCAATTGTACTCAAGCTTTGGACGGATATAGGTTTTATAGATAATAGCCAGATCAGACGGGGAGAAATCTTGCGGCATTTTTGGTGACATCGCGTATGTGCTCGGACCACAAGAGGTGGTCAGTGATGTACATACAGAGTACATACAGAGAATCTCGAGATGTTCGGTCTCATTGATGCAAGTGCTACTCATGGACAGTGGCAGGGAGAGTATATCTCGCTTCAGCGATACCAGACAGCATTGAGTTTTCAAAGCATTAAACTCTACACGGTTTTTAATTCCCCATTGAACAATGCTGTTTAAGTCAGAGTTTAATGAGCTTATTATATTTTGCAGTTGCAGTTCCACATGCGAAGAGGAGGGATGTGAATCTATGAACGAATATGCGAGAAGCTAAGGGTACTATCGTTAGCGAAACTATGTATTGGATTAGAAGTAACAGACAAGACATCATTAATAAAAATGATAAAGAGAGTCGGAGACAAAACGGAGCCCTGAGGCACACCAGCATTTATATTGTGGGCTTTCAGACTTGAATCCGTCCAATACAACAAATGAACGGTTCGAAAGACAGTTTCTAATCCAACGAAGAAAGGATTCATCGATACCGAAGGCAGGCATTTACGATAAAAGAACAAGATGCCAGACATTATCAAATGCCTTTGAAATATCAAGTGCAGCAATTTTACTTTCTCCAAAACGATGTAAGGATTTGTTCCACTGTTCGGTGATATAGACCATCAGATCACCAGTGGACCTGTTGCTGCGAAAGCCGTACTGCCGGTCATTTAGAAGCTTTCGGTTTTCGAGATATTTCTTGAGCTGATAGTTTATAACAGCGTTTCCATGACCTTAGAAAGAAGGGATGTTAGTACAATCGGACGATAATTGGAGGGAGAAGACGATTCGCCTTTTTTTTGGAATAGGCTGGACAAATGCGGTTTTCCAACTGCTCGGAACGAGCCCAGGAGAGTAGGATAGATGAAAAAGCTTACGCAAGGGTTTTGCCATAAACTGTGAAAAGTTTTACGTCGGCAACTAGCAACTAAGCCTTATCCGACGTGTGACCACACACAATGCTATCTATTTATGAGTGCTGATATTCACCCTGATGATCCATCAGCATGCAAAAGCACACCTAAACTTTCTAAAGAAAGAAGCGGGTACCCTGCATCTGGATTCACACCAGTACCAATTGAATTAGTGCCAGCCATTATTCATCTTGGTTTGATTCTAGACTACTATTCATGCAACACACGTAACGGCACTCAACCTTCAGTCACCGAAAGAAGAGCCGTTGTCCGGTCACGGAAACTGCACTCAACTTTCAGTCACCGAAAGAAGAGCCGTAAAACGTGATTTGCGAATATCAACTGAGGCCAAACTCAAACAATCACAACCGCCGCGAAGGTTCATTCCACTAGTGAGGTGCCAAATCCTCACTACCCGCGGTACCCAGTTGCCCCTGGGTGAGGGGTTGGTGCCACATTTAAGTTATGTATAACCATTCGTTATACATAGTGTGACCATGTGTCCCATTTTTACGGGACATGTCCCATTCTAGTAAGCATTGTCCCATGTCCCGGAGCGATGGTTCGGGACAACGGGACATCCTCCATAGTTCACAAAACTCGTTTGCGATGAAATTCTGCAGAGAGTTCTTCTAACTAAGTTGAAAAGGAACCACTAGTTTTTATTCAAATTTCGTATGGAAAATTCACACGACTAGCCTAGTTAGGCCATGTATAATAATTCAATCACAAGATGGACTAAAAAAGTCAAAATCAAAAGATAAACGATAAGTGCTTTGCTTGAGTTTTGTTTTGTACTTCACGTTTAGTAAAAACACGTTTTAATTGCAAATGGAAGATATATTTTGCGTCTTAGTGTTGTGAGTGTAAGGTTATTGCTTCAACATGGGAAAACGAAACTGTTCTTTTTCCCAAGTCATACAAAACTTGTATCCATTTATAAAAATATCAAAAAATAATTCTGATAAAGTTGTGTGTGATGTGTGCAACACTGGTAGAATTTCCATCGAAAATCAATTTAAAAAAGAAAAACACGTTAGTGTCGTTCAGGAACTACAGGCTGCTTCATGGTCTAAAAAGCTTTCAAAATGTTTGCCAATTCATTTTGTTCTCAAACTGCTACAGCTGAAGGAGTTTGGGCTTATCTTGTAATTTCGGAAAATCACCGTTTTCCATAATCAACCGCATATGGACGAAAGAAAAAACAAGCTTTGATATGACAACGTTGGAAAGCATTAATTGCAAGCAGTGAAAAGTATCACCAATGCACACCAGCTAGCGCAGTTGGTCAGCAAAGCCTAGTTAACAGAATTATTTTCAATTCAATTTCAGTCTAATTTCATTAACGTTTATCAACATTCGATACTCGTTGGTCATAATTTCCTCATTTAATATATACTTAAATATTAATCTTTTAAGGATCGCAATAATCTTCATCATATGTCCTGCTTCAATCCGTCAATTCCATTAGACTAAAGCTGCCTACGTCCGCAGGTTCATGCCAATAAATTGACAAGAACCTCTCAGAGGCACCGCAAGAAGGTGTAGGTAAGCACGTTCACTTACTGGGGAATATGTTCTCGGAAACATGTTTCCTTTCTTAATTTCCAGGTCCATGATTTTACCTCCGGCATTCGTTACAAGAATAAGATAACGGACATCTTGTGGCCTCAATTGGACGGCATGAGCCTGGACAACACATGGTTTCAGCAGGACGGCAAATCCTGCCACACCGCGCATGAAACAATCGACTTATTGCAGCAATGATTTTCAGAACACATTATCTCACGAAATTCGTATGTCAACTGGCCACCGTGCGGTTTAACGCCCGTGCGTTTATTTTCTTTGGAGTTTTGTGAAAACTCGGGTTTATGCGAATAAACCAGAAACAATTCCTGAGCTCAAATAGGAAATCCAACGTATCATCGGTGAGATACAGCCACATCTCTGTGCAAGTCATGGAAAATTTCATGAAAAAAGTAATGGCCTGTCATCGGTTCGGGGGTCATTTGCCGGATTTTTTATTCCATGCTTAATCAAAAAAAAAAAAAAAAATTACAACTCTGTCATAAAATACTTATTTTTATTTTAAAATGAAAAATGCACTCCTACTGAGACACTCTATAAATGCAAATTTTACCTGTCAAACCACTCAGGACTCGTTCAAATAAACAGAGACTCGATGTAGTAGAATAAAGACTACAACCAATAAACCAATTATGCCATCATCCCAAAGTGTTAGCTCGTTCGTTCGATCACAGATGAGACTCACTCACTCGTTCACTGAAGCGGTGATTCGGCCCCAGACCTTGCATTTCGTGATCTACCTTTGCATAGCTGTTTAGGGTAATGTTCGTGCCGTGAGCCTTGGCTACAGTATCGATATTCTTGTCTATGCGAACGGCACTGCCATTTTTTTCATATTTACCAAAGGATCGTGGTCAACAACTAGATGACCCTGACGCAATAGCCCTGTAAAGAGCTTTTGTGGCAGTTTTTCTCCCAGTCATACGACACTACCATCTCCGGATTATATCGTACCTGGAATCGTCCTGCACAAAATATTATTCCGCAAGACTCTTACATTAAAAGTGGTTAAGAATTCAATTCTCAGGAAAATGTATGGAATTCACAAAAATCAAAATTATATATTAAACCTTCTCTCTCAAGAAAATCTCGATATTTCGGGAAAAATTAAAAATGTTAATAATTCCAAAAGAATTAAATTTGTTATTGTTCCCATAAATCTCTATAAATGTACAATTTTTGATATAGATCAGCTCTCATAACTTATTTGCTTATCTCGAGTCGAGAACGTCGGCAAATAGCTGTTTTTTTGATTTCCAAACTACGCGGTGGCCGTGCTGTCATTTCTAACAATCGATTCACTTGTAAAATGCATCTGAAATAAAACAAAAACCAAACCAGATTCATTTATCGCCTAACACCACCGTTACGGTTCTCGATTAGAGACAAAATTTGTAGCCACAATTTATTAAAAAGAGAATAGTAATTTTTCGTGAATTAAAAATGTCATGATGTAAATTTTTTGTTTCATATTTATTCAGCCAACAACGCGTGACAAAACAGTGACAAATTTACATGTGATTCATATGGGAGACGCAGGGTGTTTTTTCTAAAACGGGAATTGGCAATCAGTTAATGTCCACTGTGTCTCTGGGTACGTGGGAAGAGGATGATTCTTATTAAATGGGATTCTCTGTGACTTTAAAGATTGTAAAGGAAATTAAATCCCAGACAAATAAAAAAAATTATAGTGGTCAATTTTCTGCGAAGAGCAATCAAAAGATGGAAATTCATTTGTACAAAGCGAATACCTATAAACATAAACTCCACCCAGGATTCACTTTTTGACATTATATTATTATTAATTTATAGATAGGAGCATGCACCAAATCATCTTTAAGATATGGTCAGAGGAATGCATGTCCCATGAATGAAACCTCGGCATTGTTGGCCCTGATCCTGAAAAAGGGAGATCCTTTAAACTGCGCCAACTATAGAGGAATAAGTCTACTAAAGATCGCCTACAAGATCCTCTCTGCCGTTATATGTGAACGTCTGAAGCCTTTCGTCAACAATCTGATTGGTCCATATCAATGTGGCTTCAGGCCAGGGAAGTCAACCATATCGACCAAATTTTCACGTTGCCGCAGATCCTGGAAAAGACCTATGAACTCCAAATTGGTACCCACCACCTTTTCATCGATTTTAAGGCCACGTATGACAGCATCTATAGAGACGAACTGCATAAAGCTATGTCTAGTTTTGGCGTTCCTGCCAAGCTCGTTCGCTTGTGCAAAATGACGATGGAGAACTCACGCTGCTCCATCAAGGTTGGCAACGAGCTTACGGAATCTTTCGACGTCAAAAAAGGATTCAGACGATCGATGCACTGTCATGCGATTTCCTTAACATCGTTCTTGATAAGATAGTGCAGAACTCCAACGTCAACACCAGAGGCACTATCTTCCAAAAATCTGTTCAACTTCTCGCGTAGGTCGATGATATTGATATAATGGGAAGAACACAGCGTGATGTCAATGGCGCCTTTGTGAGAATTGAGACAGAAGCGGCCAAAATGGGTTTAGCGGTAAATGAGGGAAAAACGAAGTATATGCTGTTTTCGAGGAAGGACACCCAACACCGACGGCTCGGGCAGAACGTCACAATAGACACATATAACTTCGAGGTAGTAGAGGAGTTTGTCTACCTAGGCTCCGCTATAAACTCGGGCAATAACACCAGCGCCGAGATTAGACGAAGAATAACTATTGCTACTCGCTGTTTCTTTGGGCTAAGAAAGCAATTGAGTGGAAAAGCCCTCTCTCGAGCAACTAAGGTAAAACTGTACAAAACACTCATCATCCCAGTCCTGCTGTATGGTGCGGAAGCATGGACCCTGACAAAATCGGATGAAAGTGCCTTTGGCTGTTCGAGAGGAAAGTCCTTCGGGTCATCTTTGGCCCCGTGTGCGTTGAAGGGGAATAGCGAAGAAGATATAACAGCAAACTTTACGAATTGTACAACGAAATGGACCTAGCCAGAAGGGTCAAGGTCCAGAGACTCGAATGGCTCGGTTATTTAGAGCGGATTGACACCAAGGCTCCGGCCCGGAAAGCCTTCGACACTATTCCCGAGGGACGTAGGAGGAGAGGAAGACCGCGACTCAGCTGGCGCACTCAAATGGAAGAGGACCTCAATCAACTTGGCGTGCAAAACTGGAGACGACTGGCTTAAGACCGAGCTAGCTGGCGGAGACTGTTGATTGAGGCCCAAGTCCACAATGGACTGTAGCGCCACCTTAAGTTAGTAATAGCGTTTTTTTTTGGTAATCCGGAATTGGTACACAGAACTGTCCGATTCCGGATACCAAACGAACATGCAAACACATTTTTTTGCTCTTAATGGGTGAATGTCTATGTATTTGTAAAACATCATATGCAGAATTGCAGATGACATGACATTGTTTTTATTTTCTTTATTTGTAAACATGGCGGCGAGTACGTATGTGCAAATGTGTGCATGTATGCGTAATTCTGTTTTTGATTCCGACTTCAAATTCGGAATCGTTTTTCTGTTCTATCCAGAAGAAGAACTGTCATCTTGTGCCAAGTGAACGATTTCAGAATCGTTCGGAACAGTTCCGGACGACCAAAAAAAAACCTATTAGAACATCGAATAAATGGCTATACAACTTGTGTTTAACTATAGAACACGAAGACACGACAGCACTGGTTTAAAATTGTTTATAAATAAAGCCGCTCTCATTCTTAGATTAAATATAATTTAAAGAGTCGCAGTTGACCTTTGATTATTTTCTCTTTCATTTTGTTCTTAAATTAAACAATTGAGTTGGTTTGTTCCATTTGCCCACAAAATAATGGAGAGTGACAAGCACGCATTGAAAATAAATACGGTTCCCATTTTGCATAAACAGAACTTTAAAGGTAATAAACTTTAAGATTTTTCCTAACTACCCAGAACGTTTTTAACAGTTAAATTTATGTTTAACTACTAAGGCCGTGTGCGAATTGGATTAAAAATGGGTTAAAACTTGACGTTTGATTAAATTTTGACACTTCGCATTGAATAAATTGTGTTAAAAATTAGACTAGCTGCGGAGCAGGTTAAAATATGACAGTTAACTTATTATTATTTATTTTATTAATTTTTTAAATTCAATATTATTTTTTTTTTTTTAATTCAATATGATTTTTTGTAAAAAAAACCCTAAATAGTGTATTGAATGTTTATTTTTGTAAATTAAAAATGATTGTATTTTATTTTTATTTTATTATTTTGCAAACAAATTATATTTTTGTATAAAAAAACGTTTGTAAAAAACATTTTTACACAGTGTAAGCAGTAGCCCGATGATGGAACAAAAGTTCTGCAATGCGTCGCTAATTTATATTTTAATTAAAAATTTAATTAAATTAATTTTAAGATAAATTATTAATCTTTTACAAATAAAATACAATCATTTTTATTTACAAAAATAAACATTCAATAGATAACACAGCAAACATGGAGACAATCAACACTTCATCTAAAAGATAAACTATCTGTTAAAATGATAACGATTCATACATTTATACGTTTCTGATTTTGATGTTCTGAAGTAAGTAAATGTATAAAAAGCAAAGTATACAGATGGATGGGAAAATAATCGAACCATCTTTTTATGAACCCAATATTTTGAACTACATCAAGTAGTCAAGCATTTAAGAGCTTGACTTTTTAAATTAATGTATTCATCCATACTTTTTTGACTCAAAGGTTTTAAAGAAATTTTGATAATTTTCTTCAAATGGCAACCATAAATGAAATGGAATCAGAAACTCTCCAGAGTCCACATCGATCGTCTTCGTCATTCATTTTCAGCCAGATCTGCTCAATTGGCTATTCTATCTTCAACTTGGTCTCTCTTGTGCCTGCAGTTGGCTCTTTCACGTCAACCCGATCAGCGGTGAGAATTTACGAACTGATGAACTACATCAAGTTTTATAACCCAAGTATTTTTCTACCAAGCTAATAAAAGGGTAGGTAGACATATGAAACGAAAAATATGTAAATGAATGAAGTCTTGTAGTTTT
>CAKKXW010000004.1:67521528-67532618 GCA_920937365.1 Sphaerophoria rueppellii | reverse complement strand
AGACCCATCTTCCTGGCTTTCGTCTCAAGACTCACGAACGTTCCACTGACATTAGGCTGTGTTCTTCCAATTATGTCAATGTCGTCTGCGTATCCTAGTAGCTGGACGGACTTTTGAAAGATTGTGCCTCTGTTGTTGACATTGGAGCTTTGCACAATCTTTTCAAGAATGATGTTGAAGGAATCGCATGACAGCGCATAGCCTTGCCTAAAACCTTTTTTGATATATCAATAGCGTCCGTAAGATGTTTTTCGACCATGATGGAACAGCGTGAGTTTTCCATTGTCATCTTACACAGACGGACGAGTTTTTCGGGGATGCTAAAACTAGACATGGCTCTACAGACGCTCTCATACGCGGCCTTGAAATCGATGAAATCAATCTGATCCGATTACATCAGATTTTTTTGTATGACATAAAACAATTTCTTCAAGCAATTAAAACGAAATAATTTTAAGACTTAAGACTATGTCATGGATAAGCAAATCTCCTTGAATCCCTACAAACCACGATGTGGTAGTGGATTATGTACTAAATTTATGAACTTGAGGGTTGCCATGATAACGTCTCTCTCTCTTAAAATAAAAGGTTGGTATGAGGAAATAAGCTTAGGACAGAATACCGATTCAAATGACCACATTGTCAACAAATAAGAAAAGAAAAAACGGAACCTTTCATGTACAACCATGATATTAAATTAAAGATTCACAAACAACGTATGTCGGCTCAGCTTGTACCTAATAGATAAATACCAACTGAACGTTAAATACGAATCTGTGCATATCAACAATCTTATGAGCCATTTTTTGAGACAATAGGTAAATAAACATTTCTTACAGGTGCTTACTTCACAGTTTAGGTATAGGCACGGATGCGTTTTTTCTACATGCAGGTAATGTTTAATTTTGTATAAAAGATAACACGTTGCATTACTATTTATTGCACCTGATCTCAGTTGGCATGTTCCGCAAACAGAAATTTCTTATCAATTGAAACAAAGGAAATTCATTCTCTTTTATTTTAATTTGTTGGCAAACAAACACACTGCTTCTGAATTTCGTGTCAATCTGAAATAGGTATTTTATATGGCTAGGGTTCATTGCAAACAAGGATTTGACTTGCTTATCACACAAACACAAACAATTTTTCTTATAGATAGCTACCTAGGTTTTTGAACTAACTCCCGAATCCTGATAGAAGCTATTGTTGAAAATAAAATAACGCTACACTAAAACTGAAAAAAAAAAAAACATAAGCCACTGCAATGTCCTAGCTATGACATTAAAATTATCTTCGGCGATTTTAACCCAAAGCTGGGAAAAGAGGACATCTTTAGTGGAACAGTTTTGAAGCACAGCCTGCACGACACCACTTCCGACAACGGATTCAGGATGATCGATTTTGTTGTGGGACGAAATGTTGTTGTAGCAAGCACCTGGTTCCCACATCTCAACATCCATAAAGGTACATGGATATATCCAGTTCAAACAACCGTCAACCAGATTGATCACATTGCAATCAACGGAAGGCATTTTAGATGTTCGAACTTTCTGAGGAGCCAAGATCGACTCGGACCACTACTCCGTCGTAGCCAAGATATGGTGCTACGAATATCCCGACAAAGGGAAATGCTGCAAGAAAATTCGACGTCGGATGGCTAAGATCCAAAAGATCTCTGATGGAATGTCAAGTAACCTCTTAAACTTAAGAAGTCCTATGCCACCAACACCAAGTATTGAAGACTAGTGGCAACATTGCCAAAATGCAGTAAGAGATGTTGCCTCTAATGTGCTGGGTTTCACACATCCACCAAAACGAAACCCCTGGTTTGACAAAGAATTCAGGCCTATGCAGCCAAGCAGGAGGCATATAGAGCTCCGCTGCATAGAAGGCCAAGAGCTTTACAAACAAAAAAGAAGAGAGGAACGCCGGCTTCTCAGAAGAAAAAAGAGGGAGCATAAGAAGCATCAGATCAAGGAGGTTGAGAGAGCCAATAGCAGGAATGAAGTTTGAAGTTTCTACCGGAAGGTAAAACAGCTGTCTCAAGGTCATCGAGCAAGAACCGATGCCTGCAGGGATAAAGAAGGGAACATCATAGTAGAATTGCAGTCAATGAAAGACCACTTTTGTAGATTGTATAACGGCGACAACGAACAAAATCCCGCCGTCAGGCAGAAGCCTTACATCGGACACGATGATAGGCAACAATTCCGTGAACCCGACCGAGAAGAAGTGAAAACCGCATATCACGACAGAAGTCCAACAAAGCCGCTGGAGCAGATGGTCTAGCTGCGGCAGTTGAAGATCTAGAAATCATCTGTTAGATAGGGTCGGAGATCCTCTTAACTGCGCCAACTACAGAGGAATCAGCCTGCTTAAAATCACCTACAAGATCCTCTCTGCCGTAATATGTGAACGTTGAAGCCTTTCGTCAACAATCTGATTGGTCCTTGTCAATGTGGTTTTAGACCAGGAAAGTCAACCATCGACCAAATTTTCACTTTGCGACGAATCCTGAAAAAAACCTATGAACTCCAAATCGATACCCACAACATTTTAATCGATTTTAAGGCTGCGTATGACAGCATCTACAGATACGAACTGTATAAATCTATGTCTAGTTTAGGGCATCCCTGGCAAGCTTATTCGCTTGTGTAAATTTACGATGGGAAACTCACGCTGCGCCATCAAGGTTGGCAACAAACTTTCGGAATCTTTTGATGTCAGAAAAGGATTCAGACAAGGCGGTGCACTGTCATGCGATTTCTTTAACATCGTTCTGAAGAAGATAGTGCAAAACTCCATGGTCAACACCAGAGGCACTATCTTGCAAAAGTATGTTCAACTTCTCGCGTACGCCTATGACATTGATGAAGCGTGATGTCCATGGCGCCTCTGTGAGATAAGAGACAGAAGCGGTGAAAATGGGTTTAGCGATAAATGAGGGAAAAACGAAGTATTCGCTGTCTTCGAGGACGGCTCGGACAGAACGTCACAATAGACGCATATAACTTCAAGGTAGTAGAAGAGTTTATCTACCTAGACTTTGCTATTTACACGGGTAATAACACCAGCGCAGCACCGATATCAGACGAAGAATAACCCTTGCTAATAGCTTTTTATTTGGGCTAAGAAAGCAATTGAGTGTAAAAGCACTCTCTCGAGCATCATAGGTCAAACTGTACAACACCCTCATCATCCCAGTCCTGCTGTATGATAAAGAAGCATAGATCTTGACAAAATCGGATAAACGTGCCTTAGGCTGTTTCGAGAGGAAAAATCTTGGGTTCATCTTTGGCCCCGTGTACATTGAAGGGAATGGCGAAGATGATACAATAGCAAACTTCACGGATTGTACAACGACATGCACCTAGCTAGAAGGTTCAAGGTCCAGAGACTCAGATGGCTCGGTCATTTAGAGCGAATGGACACCAATGCTCAGGCCCGGAAAGCCTTCGACACTATTCCCGAAGGACGTAGGAGGAGAGGAAGATCGCGACTCAGGTGGCAACTGGCGCAGTGGAAGAGGACCTCAATCAACTTGGAGTGCAAAACTGGAGACGACTTGCTAAGGACCGTATGGATACCTTCAATATTTCTACTTATATTTCCTTTCTACAGATCTTCAAAGAGAGACTATAGAATGGTAGAACCTGGATTCTAAAGATCACCTGTGGTTTTTTTATTTGTTTTGTAGTCACAGCTAAGCTTAGTATCGACCTCAAAAAAACACCCAGCTCCTAGCCTATGCGGATGACACTGGCATCATCGGTCGATCCAAGAGAGCTGTGCTTGAGGCCTTCACAGCGATTGAAGAACAGGCGAAACTCGTTGGTCTTGAAGTGAATGAGGACAAAACAAAGTACATGCTATCAACAAACAAAGCAACATCTGTCCACCGCCTAGGACAAAACATCACTGTTAGTAGCAGAAATTCCAAGGAAGTTAAGGAGTTCACCTACCTTGGAACAAACATTAATCCCTCAAACGACACCTTAGTGGAGATCCGAAGAAGAATTACCCTAGCGAACCGCTGCTGCTTCGGTTGGGCCAAGCAACTGGGTTCAAAACTCCTCACTCGAAAGACGAAGTGTCTGTTAAAAAAAACTTTGATTTTACCAGTCCTACTCTACGGCGGCGCAGAGTGCTGGCTGCTGGACGATAAGTAAAAAAAGGGAATTGATACTGGGCACTTTCGAGAGAAAAATTCTTCGACGGATTTTTGGTCCCGTATGCTACGATGTCGAATGGAGTGGAAGATTCAACCGAGAACTGTACGAGCTGTACCAAGATGTGGATGTAGTCCACAAGGCCAAGAAAAGACGACTACATTTGGTCGGCCACATCGAGCGAATGGAAGACAACGCTCCATCCAAGAAAGTTTCTCATCGCAGCCCTCAGGTTTGAGACCAAGTGACTACGGATGCCAGAGCGCTTGGTTTCGGCGACTGGAGAGTGCATTCAAGGGACCGTTCACGATGGAAGGCTGCAGTATCTCAGGATGAGATCCTTCATGGATTGTGAGCCGGATAAGTGAGTAAGTAAGTAAGTAGTACAGACCTAGGAGAATAATCTATGTGTTTGACAAATCCATTAACGAAAGGTCAATAAATGGTTTCCATTCGTAAAATTGCATCGTACAATACGAATTTACATATGTCGGGTAAGGAATTTGCGTGACTAAAGCACAAGCCATGTCATCCATCAGACGTTTTAGTTGAATTTAATATTAAAAGATTGATGCATTTAATTGTTAAAAAATGACAAGGAAAATATATTCAGCTTTAAAATATTTTCCCATAGACTTCATGTTTCACTGTTCACTGTTGAAAAAAAAACATATTTTTAAAATTCAAAACAAGTTTCACCTTCAATTTAGCCTGCACATAACTCTAATTGAAAATAATTACAAAAAGGAAAAAGTAAACCCTCGCTGAGGGGCAGTTTTAACTGATTTTACTTTTTTTGTAATTCACCAAATTCCCTTGATCAATCCTCGTATCTCGACAAAGACAAGATATAAAATGCACTGCACGGCGGCGGCCGGCGCTGCATTTCCGTTCAC
This sequence comes from Sphaerophoria rueppellii, assembly GCA_920937365.1. NCBI lineage: Eukaryota > Metazoa > Arthropoda > Insecta > Diptera > Syrphidae > Sphaerophoria > Sphaerophoria rueppellii. Next base: position 67,527,553 of record CAKKXW010000004.1, on the reverse strand, counting down.
CATGTCTTCCATAAAACACCCAGTCGGATATCAATCAAAATCAGTAACGCTTGCCACAAATTATGTCACAAATTCAGAATACGATTAGAAAATCCAGCGCGATTTCTGGTTCCTAGTTTTTTCAAAAACGAAACACAAAAGAAATGCCCTAGTGGCATAATTCCATCAATCATCTACCTTCGGATAGTTTATGTCTCATCGGTCATATTACACAGAAGGCTTACATTTTAATAATGAGACTGATTTAATTACGTCAAGTAAAGTGACATGATCGTCTTCCAGAAATTCGTTACGGATTTCTTTAAGAATATGATGCGCTTTTTGAGTACCTTCGTGTTTTTTTAACTCATTAAAAATGCACTTATATCAAGATTTGATGTAACTGTGAGTTGAGAAAGTGTTAGTCCCTCTTTGTCACAAAGAGAAGATGTGTGGGATTTTTTTTAAACAGCGAACTAACCGACCGTTGAAGAACGCGGAATTTTGTAACGAACTTTTTAATTTAAAAATGTTTACCTCTCTGCAATTGGACAGCGCTATTTAGCACGAAGAAGGACATCCACAAATGACTTGGGAAAAGATTTTATCAGTGTTTTTTTTTTTACATATAAAATCCAAGAATACGTGTTATCGTTAACGTTTGTGTTTGCGAAGAAAACGGTTAGGAGTAATTGTACTTTTTCGTCTTCGTCTCGTTTTCAAGGTTGGTGCACATCGTGTGAATTGCAGTGATGGTGGATTTCAAGTTCGGTGTATAGTGGCGATTTGATTTGTTTTTCATGCCACAGGTGAGCGCATAGGAACTGACTGTTGCATTCAAGTTCGAACAAAAATAGGGGCGATTAGTTATTTTTTGATGATGGCACTGCGCGATGAATGGGCAAACATTTATTTTTTTTTTTTCAATTTAATTGTGAGAAAAATTCAACTCTAATTGGAGTTATGCTTCGATAAACATTGAAGTGCTAAAAATTAGATGTGGGTCAGAATGTGTAGTTTGTAGAAGGTAGCGGTAGGGTGATTGAGTTTAAAAAAAAATATTGAATGAATGAAGGAATGAGAACAAAACAAATTGCTTTGCAGAGAAACAACAAGTGCTTAATTTCTTGGTAGACAATAATATCTTTTAAAGTAATCAATACCTAGGTATGTTTCAGTTTTAGCATTTAATTGCCTCTATCAAAGCAAAGCTATTTAAATATTAATACCTATGTATCCCAAAAAAAAAAGAAAAATTAAATTCACCATAAAAAAATACTTATGTAAGGCAATGTGCATTGTTCACCAATTAAACATGTTTCAAATAGTTGCGATTATAAAGGGTTTTCCAATAAGAAGTGTTATTTTGATATTCAAAGAAAAATTGCATTTTTTGATATAAATGATCGGATGTTTATTTCATTGTAAAAAGGAAGGTATGCTGTGAATAATGGAACACAACATCAGCCAAATGGCCGCCACGAACACGCTTAAAGGACCATATCCTTTTCATGAAATTTTCCATAACCAAATCGCAAAGTGACTGCCCTATGTCCTCAATAGCCTCACGAATTCCATCTTTGAGGTCTTGAATCGACGCTGGGCTGTTGGCGTAGACCTTTTCTTTCACGTGGCCCCAAAGGAAGAAGTCACAAGGTGTTAAATCACAAGATCTCGGTGGCCTATTGTGATCTCCACTTCGAGAGATAACTCGGTCCGAAAACTTTTCCGGTTTACGAACCGTCTCTGCCAAATTTTCACCATTTTTATAGTGAATTTTAATAATTTTAATGCATTGTTTTTATTAATGGCGTAGTTTCTTCTTGTCAAATGTCAGCTTAAAAAGTAACAGCTACCGAAATAGCGGGCTATTCAAAATAACACCTCTTATTGGAAAAACCTTTATGAGTTTAAAAAAAACCCTATCGATCTGATCAATAGTTTCCCTGTCAAAGCTTACCTTGACGTGGCCGAGGGGTTCATTGTGAGGGTCCGCCAAATAATTTTTTTTTTTTAATGCTATAAAAAAAACAACTGCATATTTTCTCAAATTCCTTTTTATTTGAAAGTAAGATTATTCCGGTCAATAATGGAAAATAATTTCATTCAAATGGCTGCCTCGGCTGGCCATGCAGTAGCCTACACGATCGGTCCAAATTTTAATCACATTATCGATTATGTGCAGCTTTATTTCACCAATGACCAATGGCTTCACGAATATTGCCCTTTAAAGCGTCAATTGTCTCTGGCTTGTCGGCGTAACACTTATCTTCTACGGGACCCCCAGTGTGTGTGCAACATGCCCATATATAGACATCACACCGATCTTGACACACACACTAAAAATCAAAAAGATTTGATTTTAAGGCTGAACTTCATCGAAAAACTAAGTGTAAAAAGTACAAAAAAGTGGGTGTATTCGTTTTGAGAAATTTGTGCACAGTGAAAGCTTGGCCATGGTCAAGCTTTTTTTCACGCTCACTTTAAAAAATGAGAGGGAGATATTCAGATATGCATTTGTAAAAGCAGTACAGCACATAAATTCCACTGTTTTGTACTTTTTGGCACTTTGTTTGAACCCCCAAACCCCCCCCCCCGTAAATCCAGCACTGGGCACCCCACAAATAATAGTCCAACGGTGTCAGATTGCAGCTCCGAGGTGGCCAAACGACATCAGCTCTGCGGCTGATAATGCGATCTTCAAAAACAGGACCAAGATCAAAATGAACTTCATCTGAAAAGATGATTTTTTGGCAAAATCGGCATCTTCTCTAAGTCGATCGCAGGCCCACTTAGCAAAACGAAAACGCATTGGATGGTCAGTTGGCTTCAACTCCTGAACCAATTGGAGTTTGTATGGCTAAATTGAAGGTCCTTATGCAAAATTCGTCTCAATGATGTCTCCGAAATATTTTTGAGAACGACGGTGAATTGATGTTGATGGCAGTTGCACACTTTCTGCCACAGCAGCAATGTTCTCGGTTGTACGCACTGTTTTTGGCTTTTCACACTTTGGTTTATCGATGAGGATGCCAGTTTCTTTCACTTTTTTCACAAGTTAACGAACATGCGGAGCTACAGTGTTTCTCTTCTTCCAAAATCCGTACGCAATTTTCGCACACATTCGGCAACATTATCATGATTTTCAAAGTAATGTCGCAATATTTCCCAGCATTCGTATACACGTTTACGTATACACAACCATATTCCTTCAGGATAAAACGATAAAATAAAATAATTACAGGTCAGCTGTGAACAACCGAAGAGCGTCGGCGATATATTTGAGAAGCAGAATGAAAAGTTGGGCGCTGCCCATGAGCAGATGATTGTTGGACATCATTCGGGACGAACGGCAAACTTAAAATTGTCGAAGGTGGAGAAGCAACTGGAGCACAAAATGTGTGAAAAGGCCGAGCAGGAGAGGATGAAGCAGAAATCTGAGGTTAGATTTTTTCATCTCCAAACCGATCTCATATAACGCTTATTGTATTCTTTAGGTCTTCGAACTCCCCTTCTGAACCCCGCCAGAAATCAGACTCAATAGAAGCATGACAGAACAAGAAAAATTCTCAAACGCCGTCGATACGGCTTCAGTTATTGAAATGAAGCTCAGAAACTTCGAAGACAACTACGAGCGACTCGCGTATGCATGCACCATCACCGACAACTAGCTGACCGAAGTCGCAATGAATCGTCGCAAGAGAAGAGGAAGGCGCGCCACAAGAGTGTCCGAAAGAAGGGCGAAGCCATCAGTGAACAAAGTCGTCGCCGATGGACGTATTGAAAAATTTGATCGGCGAATCTGACAATCTGAGATTGAATCTGGAGCAAGTCCATATGAAGATGTTAGTTCAGCAGCAATCAGTTGTTTACTTTTTATTGCTTTTATGTACATATTCTGTCGGCAATAAAAAAATGGTTAATTAGTTTCAGAAAATAAAGACTTTCTCCGTTTATTTATCTCATAGAACGAACTAGAAATTGAATTAACAGTTTTTCAGCAAATCTGGAAGCAGCAATTAGGAGAATACCAGGATCCGCCTTAATTGAAACAGCTTGAAGATTTCTTTATAGAGGGTGGTCTTCAGTTCGAATATTCCATTTGCCTTTCTTGCTGTGGGTTGTTAAAAATAAATAAATATGTTCTTATTTCAATTGTCCTTAAGAACTTACCATATCAAGATCATTCTTGAATTTTTGCAAAAAAAATTATGATCAAAAGAAAAGAAAAATGTAACCTCAAAAGATTTGTTTTTTATTCTCGTTTGACAGATCAACCAAACCTAACTAAAAAGCGTTTTTGGATGATTTCAACTATTTCTAACTATTTCAACTATGACACATCAACCATTTTCTTTTTGACATAAAAACTATAGTCAACTATCGTCAGCGCAAAAACGCACTTCTGGTGGTGAGCTCTATGAGCAAACGAGGAGCGAGGAACGCCGTCTTTTCAGCGCGAGAAGCGTAAGATTGAGGATGTTGACATAGCCAACAGCAGGAATGAAGTGCGAAGGTATTACTTCAGTTTTCAGTTTCTTCAGTGCCATTCATTGAACATGATGATAGCCAACAATTCCTTAAACTCGATCTTACATACCAAGTGAGAATGACAATATCACGGCTGTAACCCAAAGCCACTGGAGCAGATGGTCTAGCTGCCAAGCTGTTCAATGCAGCAGGTTACAATAACGATAGGAGCATGTACCAAATCATCTGTAAGATGTGGTCGGAAGAATGCATGCCCAATAAATGGAACCTCAGCAATGTTTGCCCGATCCTGAAGAAGGGATATCCCCAAACTGCACCAACTACAGAGGAATCAGCCTACTTAACATCGCTTATAAGATCCTCTCTGCCGTAGTATGTTAACATTTGAAGATTTTCGTCAACAATCTGATTGGTCCTTATTAATGCGGCTTCAGACCAGTAGTGTCCGTAGCTTAGTGGTTAGGTGCGTTGGCTGCTAAGCAGAACGTCGTGGATTCGAATCCTACTCGGGCCCAAAGTTTTTATTTCATCTTTCACGGACACTGCCTCTTGCGAAGAACTGACAAAACTTCCAAGAGCATCATCTGTCATGAAAAAGTGCTTCTCAACTTTGCCGTTCGGAATCGGCGTAAAATTGTAGGTCCCCTCAATTCTTCACACGCACCTAGGGAATTTTTTATGAGAGTAAGCCACTTAGGTTTTGGCTCTTCAAGAGCTGTCGCACCACTCTATTTATTTTTTTTAGACCAGGAAAGTCAACCATCAACCAAATTTCCACTTTGCGGTAGCTACTGGAAGAAATTTATGAATTCCAAATCGACACCTAACACTTTTTTTATCGTTTTTAGGGCTGCGTATGACAGCATTCACAGAGACGAACTGTATGAAGCTTCGCCTAGTTTTGGCATCCCTGCCAAGCTCGTTCGCATGTGCAAAATAACGATGGAGAACTCAGGCTGCGCCACCAAGATTGGCAATGAGCTTAGTAAGCTTTAAGATCCTACATTGAAAAAATAAAAAACAATGCGCAGTGATAACTATAAGAACTAGATACATAAATATGTTTGTAACTACAATCTTCATACTCACCTATGTTATCTGATCATAATTTCTTAAAGTTATATGTTCAATAACACTAAACAAAAACTATTTTCGCTTAATGAAAAAAGGCAAACAAAACACAACACAGACCACAATTCACACAAACCAAAGATTCAAAAAGCAGAAAAAACGACCGCTGCTGGCGCTGGTTGGCTGGCAGGATCTCTCTTCTTCAACAAAATGTCATCGGATGACAAAGAAATTTCTGATTGATCGAGGTCAACAGTTTTTAACAAAATCAATTAGAGTGGGTTTCTTCTTCATATTCAATATTCCAATAATTTCCCCCTGTATGTCATAAAAACTTAGAAACCAAACACACTTAACACCAGACACAACACAAAACAAACGGAAAAAAGTAATTCGCTTTTATCAAAAACAAATCACAATAACTTGTATATTGAAATTCTTTAATACTAGTCTATTGTATCCACTCATACTTCTAACATCAATG
>CAKKXW010000004.1:67473340-67494895 GCA_920937365.1 Sphaerophoria rueppellii | reverse complement strand
TCAAGCAGAGACGTCTACGACAGTATATGCGCCGGAATTTTAGCTACTTTTCCACCACCCATAGCTAAACGTCAAGTATCCAGAAAAGGTCCTAGACGGCGTTGCACTAATCATCTGTAAGATATGGTCAGAGGAATGCATGCCCGATGAATGGAACCTCAGCATTGTTTGCCCGATCCTTAAAAAGGGAGATCCTCTAAACTGCGCCAACTATAGAGGAATAAGTCTACTTAACATCGCCTACAAGATCCTCTCTGCCGTAATATGTGAACGTCTGAAGCCTTTCGTCAACATTCTGATTGGTCCTTATCAATGTGGCTTCAGGCCAGGAAAGTCAACCATCGAGCAAATTTTCACGTTGCGGCAGATCCTGGAAAAGACCTATGAACTGCAAATCGATACCCACCACCTTTTCATCGATTTTAAGGCCGCGTATATGACAGCATCTGCAGAGACGAACTGTACAAAGCTATGTCTAGTTTTGGCGTTCCTGCCAAGCTCGTTCGCTTGTGCAAAATGACGATGGAGAACTCACGCTGCTCCATCAAGGTTGCCAACGAGCTAAAGGAATCTTTCGACGTCAAAAAAGGATTCAGACAAGGCGATGCACTGTCATGCGATTTCCTTAACATCGTTCTTGAGGAGATAGTGCAGAACTCCAACGTCAACACCAGAGGCACTATCTTCCAAAAATCTGTTCAACTTCTCGCGTACGCCGATGATATTGATATAATGGGGAGAACACAGCGTGATGTCAATGGTGCCTTTGTGAGAAATGAGACAGAAGCGGCAAAAATGGGTTTAGCGGTAAATGAGGGAAAAACGAAGTAAATGCTGTCTTCGAGGAAGGACACCCAACACCGACGGCTCGGAGAGAACGTCACAATAGACGCATACAACTTCGAGGTAGTAGAACCTAGGCTTCGCTATAAACACGGGCAATAACACCAGCGCCGAGATCAGACGAAGAATAACTCTTGCTAATCGCTGTTTCTTTGGGCTAAGAAAGCAATTGAGTGGAAAAGCCCTCTCTCGAGCAACTAAGGTTAAACTGTACAACACACTCATCATCCCAGTCCTGCTGTATGGTGCAGAAGCATGGACCCTGACAAAATCGGATAGAAGTGCCTTAGGCTGTTTCGAGAGGAAAGTTCTTCGAGTTATCCCTGTACATTGAAGGGAAATGGCGAAGAAGATATAACAGCAAACCTTACGCGTTGTACAACGACATGGACCTAGCTAGAAGGGTGAGGGTCCAGAGACTCAGATGGCTCGTTCATTTAGAGCGGATGGACACCAATGCTCTGGCCCGGAAAGCCTTCGACACTATTCCCTAGGGACGTAGGAGGTGTAGGAGTAGGTTTCCTTAGCTCTGTTCAATGCAGAATAAAATTAAATTACAAATTAAAAAGTCTGAATTTCTTAGACTTACTTTCATTTTTTAAAGAGTGCGAAACCAGGTCATAATAATTCTGAATACTTTCTATAAATTCCATTAGTTATTTTTGAATAAACAAGTGTAAAAAAAAAACAAATAAATATATGTACATAAAAAGAGCAGCCTATTTTCATTTCCATTGAACATAAATTTGTGAGACAGTCAGGTCCAGGGTTAATTAGAAATACAGTATCGAAGGGGTTCTAATCGCTACACGGAAATAGATAAAATTCGATTTTGAAATTTCTCATTTGATTTTGAAATGTTTCTCCTGTTCGTCCTTATTTCAAAAAAATGTTTATCATTTTTGGAAACACTACAAGTGACGGCGACGTTTTTATTTGGTTTTTGAATATAAGAAATTTACGTTCCCAAAATAAAATCAAACAATCCATTGCGAAATAATAATGAACTTTATGAATTTGAGAGAAAAAATAAAAACAAAATTTTATTCAAGCCACGCGTAACATTCCAAAAAGATCGATGTATTTCGAATATCAAAGATTTGACTTAGTGTTTTTTTTTTTTAATACGAGATTTTTTTTGGTAGATGCGTCTCTTATGCTTGGAATTTAAGGTTTAAGTTTATTTATAAATTAAAGAGTGAGCCAAGAAAATTCGATAATTTTGAGTAATAAATTAGTTCAACTCAGTGTGAGTGAGTGAGTGTGCGGAGGTAGTTTTGGATTCCTCCTTAATTATTATTATTGACAAACAAATTTTTTGATTTTTTTTTTCGTTGTTTGCCATGAATTTGAAAAAAATATTGAGACAGACATGGCAATAAAACAATAGGATGACAAATTTCATAAAAGTATTTATATGTTTATGATTGTATGTATGCCTCTGGTCTGGACGACTTATTCTATTAATAATAAACTTAGTAATCCTATTCCTAGTAATTTAGAACTATAATTGCTTCAACGTTTTTGTGATAAAATTGATTACTATTCCATCTAGAAATCAAGAAATTGGATTCATAAAAAAATAACATCATCTGAAATAATATCAATCTTGGAAGAAATGTTTTGCAGATTACTTACTTACTTATGGTGGCGCTACATTTTAGGTCGGATGAGGGCCTCAAACAACCACTCGCCAGCTCGGTCCCTGACTAGCTGGCTCCAGTTTCGCACGCCAAGCTGGTTCATGATCCTCTACCACCTGTGTGCTCCACCGGAGTCGCGGTCTTCCTCTTCTGCGACGTCCTACCGGATTGGATTCGAAGACTCTACGAGCCGGAGCATTATTTTCCATTCGCTCAACGTGACCCAACCATCTAAGTCGTTGGACCTTTACTTTTCTGGCTCGGTCAGTGTCGCTGTACAGCTCGTACAGTTCTTGGTTAAATCTTCGTCTCCATTTCTCCATTAATGCAGACAGGACCAAAAATCACTCGAAGAATTTTTCCCTCAAAGCAGCCCAAAGCATTTTCATCAGATGTTGTCATAGTCCATGTCTCTGCAACATTCATGAGGACCGGGATGATGAGGGTTTTGTAGAGTGTCACTTTAGTTGCTCGGGAGAGGACTTTACTACTCAATTGCCTTCTAAGTCCAAAGAAGCAGCGATTGGCAAGAGTGATTCTTCGTTTGATTTCAGCGCTGGTGTTGTTGTCTGAGTTGATAGCGGATCCCAGGTAGACAAAGTCCTTAACTACCTCGAAGTTAAATCTGTCTATGTTGACGTTTTCTCCAAGACATTGATGTTTGTAGTCCTTTCTTGTCGACAGCATTAACTTGGTCTTGCCCTCGTTAACCGCTAGACTCATCTTCCTGGCCTCCGTCTCAAGGCTTACAAACGCTCCACTGACATCACGCTGTGTTCTTCCAATTATGTCAATGTCGTCTGCGTATCCTAGTAGCTGGACGGACTTTTGAAAGATTGTTCCTCTGGTGTTGACATTGGAGCTTTGCACAATCCTTTAAAGAATGGTGTTGAAGAAATTGCATGACAACGCATCGCCTTATCTAAAACCTTTTTTGACATCAAAAGCGTCCGTTAGGTTTTTTCCGACCATACAGCGTAAATTTTTCATTGTCATCTTACACAGACGGATGAGTTTTTCTGGGATGCCAAAACTAGCCATTGCTCTATATAGTAGGGTGAATATTTGAACGATGGTGGACTTTCCGGGCCCGTAGCCACACTGATAAGGACCTACCAGGTTGTTTGCGAAGGGCTTCAAACGTTCACACAGCACGGCAGACAAGATCTTATAGGCGATGTTAAGGACACTGTTCCCATGATGGTCTTTACAGGCTTCAGTTGGGGGTTTGTTTCACCTTTTTGTAGAACTTTCGAACCTCGTTCCTGTTGTGACATCCCTCTTTCTGCTCGATGGCACGCTCGGCACTACAGCACAAGCGCCATCTGAACTTCTTTACAACAGGATGATCAGAGACAAAATTCCTTCTGTTCAAGATATAGATGCAGAAACCATTGACAATGAAGCTCGAAGATTTTCCGGGTCGGGCGGGAGAAACTGTTGTCACTGAAGATAACTCTATTTCCTCTCCAAGCCCACGACCAGAGTTAAAATTGAAGCTTAGGAATATAGAAGGGATGTAAAGATCTGTTTTTACAGATAGTTCATAAATAAATACTTTAAATTTTTGTAAAATTAATGATCGTTGTAACACGATATGTCTTTATGCTTATGATGTTGATTTTTGATATAAATATTCCAAATATCAGACTAGAACTGAGCAGACGTATTGTTTGAGTATCCGTTTTTAAATCGGGATCATTACACTATCTATTAAGGATTAAACGTACATATGTGCATACTGTAACGAAGCTTTACATGCTCTCATACAACAACATCAATTTTTCCATCAAATCCTAAATATACATGCCAATTTCGCATTTCGAATTCATATGATTCACGCTCGCTTTAAATATTCCATATGCAGGCAAAACTTATTCGTGCATATATTGTATACATTGCATTTGGCCTTGAATTTGTACCAAGAAATGCATAAACAAAGCATCTCGTATGACTCATTAACACATGGCGTGCTTACATTCATCATCGATAACATTCTTATTGCATGGCAGCGAGTTACACCGAAACACATGAAAGTTTAACTTTCATGTTCGTACAATTCATACTTGGTTTTAGTACTAAAGTTCATACGAGCATGAGTACTTTCGTACTTAAATCACCTCTACCACTACTTTTCGTCACTACTTTTAGTTGTCATTTCTAGTTTCGAGCTGAGTCCTGAGTGCTTTTGGTCATTCCCGCCACCGACCGCAATTTCCCTGTTAAAGCTTCCCCCCACCAGTGGTAAGGGATTTAAACATCGAAGGAAATTTATCCTGAGTGCCACCAGGAGCCGTAAATAAACCTGCCGATTCACCAGCGCTATTGCCTGCTGTGCCACCAGAGCTTATTGCCTGCCGTGCCAACGTGCCACCAGGGGCCGTAAATAAACCTGCCGATCCGCCAGAGCGATTGCCTGCTGTACCACCAGAGCTTATGCCTGCCGTGCCACCAGAGCTATTGCCTGCCGTGCCAACGTGCCACCAGGGGCCGTAAACGTACCTGCTGATCCCCCGGAAATAAAACCAGTCGAGTAAAACAATTATCAAACTAACAAACGGAGACAGGAACAAGAAATCCTGTAGTGACAGCCCCATCGCCAGTCGGCACCGGAACCGGACATCCATCCAAGTAGAGGCTTTAACGCCAAAAACCCGTAACCGAATCCGATCGCATACCGGAAGCGACGCATTAAATTTAAGAAGAACCAAGTCAAACCTATTGAATTTATTTTTGATCTCAATAATTGTTGTTATTAAGTGTTTCTAGTAAAGAATTTGTCATTAGGTTCGAAAGACCTACCATTGAAGTTTCGTGTTTTCTTCAATAGACCTTGGCACCGACTAGCGAAACCTCGGCTGGGAAACGAAAAGCACATCACAATACATATACATTAGGATAGAAAATAATAAATTTTCAAAATAATTTTTGATGACTTGACATTCATAATTTTGGAAAAAGTATGATTTTTTAATATTGGCACCGCTTGTGATTTGAAAAGTTGACGTTTTATTTTTTCTAAACCTTCTACCCGTATTCCTCTTAAGTTTGGAAAAAAAAAATTAAGAAAATAGGTCGAGTGGTTTGGCCGGTTAGCGTACGAACACAAAAATAAGCTGATAGATGCTTGAGAAGGATTTCTGAATTGTATGCAGGAGGGTCATTCAGTGAATACGTCTGTGTTTTCAATCCACAATCTAACTAATTGTAGATGATTTTTTGCAGCAAGTTCATCAATCAAAGGGCCCATGAACGGTTTTCTTAAGAATTTTAGAAAAAGCCAAACTTTGCGTTTTAATTTTCATTTTTTTTTTTAATTCCCTTAAGTTCTTTGTCAAGAAAAAATTCCCTAGATACATCAAAAAAGTCTTACAAGAACTCATAAGAGCTTCTGAATCAAAATAACTTCTTTTTTAAGTCCATTTTATCCAAAGGCTCAAAAGATTTCTATTCATCAAAATCACAAAACCATTTAACATTCTATTACACCCGAATTCCTTATCCTAAAAAGAACAAATTAGGTAATGATTAATATATAGACTTTGGTTTGCATGAACAGTGAGTGCAAAGACAAACGAAAGGAGAAGAAGAAAAAAAAATCCGTCAGTGACCAACGGACACGAAAAGAATAAATAACTCGAGTTCAGTCAATCAAATTAACGAATTAAGCAATTCACTAAGCAAATGAAGAAACAGTACCTATAGAAATGCCAATCACATGACAGGATTTCGAAAAACAATAAAAACTACAGGATTACAAACGGCGGCTACCGTCCAAGCAACTCACAAACAAATGGGGCTTAGTTAAATCCTTGAATTGAAGTGCAGTTCTAATATTTGCTTTCTTGGTTTCCTTCAAGTCCAATTTGGCTGGTCTGGATCTTATTGATCTCTTTCTATTTGTATATTCTCTTGGGAGTAATGGTCTTCGTCAGAGAAAGTAAGGAAGGGGAGGATAAAACCCCAAAATCTCCTGGTTAATCGTATACCTGGTACCTGTTCGTTACAATAAATTGCAATCGATTTGGGCAGGAAAAAGAAAACAGAAAACCCACTTGAATTCTTTTTATTTGCTTGAAAAAGAAAGAATGATAGTTTCCAAATGAGTGAACTATCAAAATTGTTAGGTTTAGTTTGGAAATGACTTTATTTTACTTTGGCTTTGGCTTAAAACACAAAAAAGAACACGACCTGAATGATATCCTGTGATTATGGAAGAAATATCTTTTTTCACCATCGGAAAAGGCAGGATTATGTGATCAGGAAGTTGTCTGCCCTGCGTGCTGCATGAATTTGTGTGACAAAATAGGTTTCATTCATATATTTTCATATTTATTTATTTCGAACGCTTACACAGTAAGATAATACAATCTTATAAATAAGTGGAAAAGCTTTACTTTTAGCAAATTACATTGACAAATATAAATTAAACTAAATTCAATTAAATTACTTACATAACAAGAAATCAATACTTACTTACTTACTTAAGGTGGCGCTACAGTCCGTTGTGGACTTGGGCCTCAATCAACAGTCTCCGCCAGCTAGCTCAGTCCTTGGCTAGTTGTCTCCAGTTATGCACTCCAAGTTTATTGAGGTCCTCTTCCACTTGAGTGCGCCACATAAGTTGCGGTCTTCCTCTCCTCCTACGTACCTCGGGAATAGTGTAGAGGGCTTTCCGGGTCGGAGCTTTGGTGTCCATCCGCTCTAAATGACCAAGGCATCTGAGTCTCTGGACCTTGACCCTTCTGATCCATGTCGTTGTACAACCCATAAGGTTCGCTGTTATATCTTCTTTGCCATTCCCCTTCAATGCACACGGTCCCAAAGATGACCCGTAGAACTTTCCTCTCGAAACAACCTAAGGCACTTTCATCCAATTTTGTCAAGGTCCATGCTTCCGCGCCATACAGCAGGACTGGGATGATAAGTGTGCTGTACAGTTTTACCTTAATTGCTCGGGAGAGGGCTTTTCCACTCAATTGCTTTCTTAGACCAAAGAAACAGCGATTAGCGAAGAGTTATTCTTCGTCTGATCTCGGCGCTGGTGTTATTGTCCGTGTTTATAGCGGAGCTTACGTAGACAAACTCCTCTACTACCTCGAAGTTATATGCGTCTATTGTGACGTTCTGTCCGAGCCGTCGGTGTTGGGTGTCCTTCCTTTTTTCCACTTCTGTCTCAATTTTCACAAAGGCGCCATTGATATCACGCTGTGTTCTTCCCATTATATCAATATCATCGGCGTACGCGAGAAGTTGAACAGATTTTTGGAAGATAGTGGCCTCTGGTGTTGACGTTGGAGTTCTGCACTATCTTCTAAAGAACGATGTTAAGGAAATCGCATGACAGTGCATCGATCGTCTGAATCCTTTTTTGACGTCGAAAGATTCCGTAAGCTCGTTGCCAACCTTGATGGAGCAGTGTGAGTTCTCCATCGTCATTTTGCACAAGCGAACGAACTTGGCAGGGACGCCAAAACTAGACATAGCTTTGTACATGTACAATTCGTCTGTGTAGATGCTGTCATACGCGGCCTTAAAATCGATGAAAAGGTGGTGGGTATCGATTTGGAGTTCATAGGTCTTTTCCAGGATCTGCCGCAACGTGAAAATTTGGTCGATGGTTGACCTTTCCTGGCCTGAAGCCACATTGATAAGGACCAATCAGATTGTTGACGAAAGGCTTCAGACGTTCACATATTATGTTATTTGTCTATCTATATGTGTACATATACATACTGTAATGTGTATACACTATTTATCTCTGTCACTCTTATAGTGTCTAATAGCAGAATAGTTATGTAGCAAAAGTTTTATTTTTTTTATATTTATTTATTTTATGTAGTTGTAAGTAATTGTGAAAACTTACACTCCTTAGAGTTTCCCCTACATCCTAGTGGTTAAGAGGAGAACTTCGTTAAGCATCGAGAAGTTTTATCACCTACACGAACCTAGTAGTTTCTCGAACCTATTTGAGTTATATAAATACCCCCTTGGTGTCGAAGCAAATTCAATTGTTTGTGAACTGTTATAAAGTAAGGACACTGTGTTTGAAAATAATAATTGAAAGTGCTGAGTACATAAGTTTGTGAGTGATTTGAATAAAGTAATTTTGTGTTTTATTTGAAAAATGAATAAGTTTTAATTGTCTGACCAAGCCGAATACTACAATACAAGCTATCAATAAACATTTATCACAATGGGCCTTTGATTGGCCTAAGTGTGTCTTTTAGCATCCATGACAGCCACTTTAACCTATCAACAAACATACAGAAGCTCACAAACATTAATAAACAAACACGCTCTTCGTATTGAATCTCAAAGTGTGAAGATAAACCACAAAGCTCATCACAATCTTCACATACAAACTCACACAGGTTAGGCAAGGGCTTATTAAATAATAACCACAATCTTATCTGGCAGTTGAATTTATTAGAGTAAAAGCGAGGTAATATACTAACACGGCTCAAGGATTGAACCAGTCGCATATGTACGTACATATGTTCATGATTGTAGTTATACTATCGTTATATTATTTTACTCGTTTTACTATTTCATGTCGTTTCATTTTAAATAGCTATTAATCGGTCAAGGCAAAGGGTACTTTCCAATAGGTAAAAACATAGTCTCCTCGGTACTGACTCGACCAAGGGATTTTTATTTTTATTGGCTGTGAATTTTACGGACTCTATTGTTTTTTTTTTTTTTGGTGTTCATCTCCAAGCTCGTTCGTGTGTGTATGGTGTGTTACTGCTGGTTCAATCTTCAATGTCTCACATTTCATGGCGCGGAGATTTGATTTTATTGACGGTCGCCTCCATGAGCAGCTCAAGTGAGTATCTCCCTCAGCACGTGCTATAATTCAAAGGGATTACTTGGAATCATCCTCATCGATTGTTTTTTTTTTTTATTTATGATAATCTGCTGCTGAAACTGGAACGGACCGGACGTGTCCTGCTGGAATTGGGATTATTATGTTCGATGGAGGTTATCGAATACGTATGGCATAACAATGCGATTGGGTGTCGTTAAGGTTCTCGTACCTGCTAAGCGACACATCGGAAAGGATAAACACAATCCCTTAAAGCCGAGATGAAACATTAATACACGCAAAGTCGGTAATAATCTTCAATTAAAGTCCATAACCTTTTTACGCCAGTATCAATTAATTTTGACACCACTTTAATGAATATTCATTTAGAGCAACAGCCTTAAATCGAGACTTGTGCTTCGATTCGATTTGCAACGAAAGTGAACATGAAGCTCAATTTGTTTAATCCGTCGATTTAAACAATTTAACAGGCGGGGAATTCATCGAATATTTTATTATCAACGACAAGCGACAAACACGATGGTGATGTGGAATGAGGTATGAGGTCACTTGAAACGTTGCAATTAATCAATCAATGACACACCGCCTCAACTCTCGTTATGTGAGATGCAATCAATAAATATTTAAGTCCGCTTTAATTTATAAGCGAAATACATAAAATGCTCACCATAATAATATCAAACAAAAACAAACTTAATCGCAGATTCTAGTGAACTAAAAATATCTTTGACAAAAAAACACCGAATATTGAATGAAACGGCTGATTAGAAAGGCGGGCTCTTTATAATACTTAGAGCCATTTTCTTCACAGAGAGTTGAACTTAAGTTGATGAATTTTATTTCCAACTTGTGATTTTATTTTTCTTCGCTACAAGTTTTCAAATTTTGATTTTCAACTCTAGAGTTCATCAACTTGAGATTTTCTCAACTTGACATTTTCTATCAAAATTAGCTTGTTTTTTTTTTGTTTTTGTTTTTTTAATTATTTTTGGGAAGATTGGACATCGTCTTCTTCTAGAGACGAAGATAGTGAATTTAAAGAATATTTAACAACTGAAAGAAGACAATACAAGATGCTGCCACGTATTGGACTCGACTGATGGGATGACTACGATTTATTGAAAATTCTTTGCCTTGCAACGAAAGACGATATTGGTATTTTTATTTATTTTAATTAATTACTGCTGCCACCATATTACCTTCTAAGGTTACGTGAATGCGTTATTACACAATTATTGATTGTTTTGTGATATTATGCACTCGCTTCAATCCAATTACCAATTGCAGATTTTATTAAGTTAGCATTGCAACTGTCCACCCTTAAACGAGTTTCAAATGCAATTGCCAAACTTGCTTCTCAATTCGTTCGCATGCCTGAGACACGCATGGAACGATTAGAAGCAGCCCAAAACTTTTTTGCAATAGCCAAGTGTCCAAAAACAATTGGAGCGATAGATTGCACACATATCCACATGCAATCATCAGGTGGAACTGGCCAAGAACTCTTCCGAAATCGAAAGGGATGGTTCTCCATTAATGTCCAGACAGTAGCCGCTGCAAACTTGAAAATCATAGATATTTTTGCTCGTTGGCTGGTATTATTTGTAAATTCTAAATGTTGTTTTGTTTTCTCTTTCAAAGGGTTCCACCCACGATCAACGAATTTTCAATTTATCAAATCCAAAGCACAGATTTGAAGGAGGTGATTTTGACCATTTTATTTTAATAGACGATTCTGGTTATGCAAACACTAGATATTTGCCCTCGCCTTTCCAGAATGTGTCCAATGATGCTGAAAATTTATATGATGAATCACAAATACGTACCCGAACTTGTGTCGAGCGTTCGTACGGAACTTGGAATAGGCGTTTTCCAGTGTTGGCAACAGGATTAAGGTGCGGAGTTGAGACGATACAATTGATCATAATTGCTTGTGCTTTTTTACACAACACAGCAATCTATGAAAAGGAATCACAACCGCCACCAGAAATGCAATGTTTTGCAGAAATGCTCTCCGCTACATACATATGTTCCATTTCCAACTCAATCTCAAGCTTTCGCTTTTTCGCTTTGTAAAATTCCCATTTCAATCGCGTGTTTTGCTTTTAAATGTTGAAGCCTTTCTTCGGATATCTTACAGTATTTTTCTTCGTTTCTATAATATTTTCGACGCTTGTTCTGTAGCAAAGGGTTAGGTGCTTTCCTAACCTTTCATGGGTTTACCCTTTCCCAGGTATGTCCATTTGCTTTTGGCTCTGGGTTGACAGTACTTCTTTCACTTCTTTCCATGGGTTGCCTATTATCCAGGTCTGTCTCATCAGCGACATCATTTTCAGAAACAAAAACTTGATCTTTAATGGTAACTTCAAAGGCAGGAGTCGCAACAGCATTAAATTCTATGTGTTGGCTTGATGAATTTGCTTTCGGAGGAATCTCATCACTATCACCATTCGCTGCCAAAAGTCCGTACCTTGCGCCTGCATTGGTTCCCTCAATGGAGGAAGTTCTGGTTTTGGTGGCCCACCACCGGTATGTTTTGCATCTTTTGAAAAATGAAACACGCGATTCCGGTCAGAACGATACCGGTTGAGCAACTTTGAAAGCCCTTATGACTCTTTCCCAAGCCCGGTCCTTTTCCAATTTGGTAACACCAACCAATTCTCTCCCTCAACTGTATAAGCAATTTTTTGAATTTTATTTGTTTTTCTGCCATTTGGTATATGGTAAGACACAATTTTCTATCTTTTTTTATTAAAAAAAAAAAATACTTGGAAGTTTTCAAACCGGCAAAATTATTTTTAATCAAAAGTTGAAACTGTAATTTCTGTCACAAATTTCCCAAGGAAATTTTTGAATATCGAAGTAGGTCAACTTTTCAATTTCAAAGTTGAAAAAAAAAGTAGGTGAAGAAAAAAAATTCTCAACTTCAAAGTTGAAAAAAAAGTAGGTGAAGAAAAAAAATTTTCAACTTGCGATACAACTCTAAGTTTGATATCAACTGCGGAGTTTAAGAGTGTTCTGGACCTAAACTGCGTTTTTCAAATGGTATTGTGAAGCGATTAAATGTCGTATTGAAATGATTAAGGTGTCATTCTTTAGACAAAAACTGTTTCTAAAAAACTATTGGAGCACAATTTCAATTAAGTACTTTGTTACTCAGTGGTAAAGGCTCAAAAACTCCAAAATGGCTTCAAAGAGAATTCCATCAAAATAAGTACTTGTGATACACCTAAAAACATAGATTGTCATTTGGTTCCTGATATTTATGCTATTGATTTAATTAAAACAAATTCTGAAATGTATGATATTAATCCGAATCTTAGTCTATCTCAAATAGAAAAGGTTGAAGAAATTATTTGTTCCGATTGTTTAGTTAATAATATTCCACTTATTGAACATGATTATAAGATGAAAATACATCTTTCTTCTGATATTCCTATTAGTTATGATCCTAGAAGGACTTGTACAAGATTTACTAAAAAAGAAATTCATACGTCCAAGTGAATCACCATACGCTTTTCCTTTGGTGGTGGTTCCAAAAGAAATGTGGCGAAAAACGACAATGTGTTGACTAAAGACCATTGAATAAGATAACCGTTCGTGATAGTTTAAATAGAAATTAAGTGGACAAAAATATTTTACTACACTAGATTTGATTTCATTCAAATCTGCATGGATAAAAATTCGATTAAGTACACTGCTTTTGTAACAGCAGATGGACAGTATGAGTATTTAGTCATGCAATTTGGTTTAAAAAATGGCCCTTCAATATTCCAAAGTTTCATAACCTATGTATTGCGGCCATTTTTAAACGAAGGATCAGTAGTTGTCTATTTAAATGATATAACCTTGGCTACCACCACAATTGAAGAGCATTTTATTTTACTTAAGCGAGTTTTACGACGACTAGCTGGATTTTGGCTGGAGCTTAAATTTAAAAACTGTCAGTTTTGTTATACTGAAATAAAATATTTGGGATTCGGTGTAAAAAAAAGGCATAAGACCTAACAATCAACATTTAAATGCCATTAAGCACCTTCCATTTCCTTCTAATGTTTCCGAACTACAAAAATGTCTTGGACTGTTTTCATATTTTCGAAGGTTTATAAAAGCATTTTAATTTACGACAGTTATTAGAATCAAATGTTCCATTCAATTTTGATGACACTTGTAAACGAGTTTTTATTTCGTTGTGTGAACAATTAGTAACAATTAGTCCGGTTTTAGCTCTTTACGATCCAACACGAGAAACTGAATTACATTGTGATACGAGTTCATTGGGATATGTTGGCATTCTTCTTCAAAAACAAGACGATGACAAATTTCATCCTATTGGATATTTTTCCAAAGCTACTTCTGAAAGTGAGTCTCGTTACCACAGCTATGAACTAGAAACGTTAGCCATAATCTATTCTCTTAAAGAATTTCATACTTATGTTGATGGTATTCCGTTTCGTGTTATAACTGATTGTAACTCATTGGCTCAGACGCTAGATAAGCAGACTATAAATCCACGCATTGCTCGTTGGGCTCTTTATTTGAAAAAGTACAAGTACACAAAGACATGAGACACGTTGATACTCTAAGTCGATATTTTCCGATTTCAACAGAAGATTAAACAAATTCTTCAGTTTCAGTAATTGATGTTGATAGCATTGATCTTCAGCTACGAGCTACTCAAAATCGTGTTCAATTAAGAGATAAGTTAGAACATGAAATAGCTCCTAAGTTTGTTTTAGAAAATGGTCTTGTTTATAAAAAAGACAAAAGTGATCGTTTGCTATTTTACGTTCCACGTGAAATGAAAAATAATATCATTCGTGAAGCTCATGAAAAAATGTGTCATTTGGGTACTGGGAAATGACAAAAGTGATCGTTTGCTATTTTACGTTCCACGTGAAATGGAAAATAATATCATTCGTGAAGCTCATGAAAAAATGTGTCATTTGGGTACTGGGAAATGGGTTGACCAAATAAAAATGAATTATTATTGGTTTCTGTATGTGAAGGAAAAAGTTGAAGGTATTATTCAAAATTGTTTAAAATGTATTATGTATTATATTCCTTCACATTGTAATAATCGAACACTTCATTCCATTCCAAAGAAACCAATACCTTTCGATACTTTACATATTGACCATTTTGGCCCGCTTCCATCTATTCGTTCAAAACGGAAACATATTTTTGTTATAGTACATGCTTTTACGAAGCATGTGAAGCTTTTCCCTGTGAATTCTACTAGTAGTAAAGAACTATGTGTTTGCCTTAGTAAATACTTTGAATATTTAATTCGATCCAGAAGAATTATTTCCGATCGATGTCCATGCTTTACCTCCTTAGAATTTAGTTCTTTTCTTATTGATCATAATATTGAACATGTTAAGGTAGCGGCATCTTCTCCTCAAGCCAATGGCCAAGTTGAACGTGTTAATCGAATTCTCAAATCTATGCTTGCTAAACTTTCCGAACCCATTCAACTTTCTGACTGGACAAAAATGTTAAAATAATTCTATCCATTCTAGTACAGGTGAGATACCTTTTAAATTTTTATGTGGGGTAGTCCAGCGGGGTCCAAGAGTTGATATTCTTACTGAATATCTAAACGACAAATTTGAGTCTCTTGATCGTGATAGATAAAACACGAGAAAATGCTTCTAACCAAATTGAAAAATCTCAGCAACGAAATTCTGATATTATAAGAAAGAAGTATCCTCCCGCAAAGATATTCACTCAAGATGAGTTCGTGGCAATTAGAAATTTTGATAAAACAATCGGAACAAATAAAAAGTTAATAAACACCTTTAAGGGACCATATAAAGTTCATAAAAAACTTCCAAATGATAGATATGTTATCAGGGGTATTGAAAACTGTCAACTAAAGCAAATACCATACGATGGAGTTATTGAAGCAAGAAATATCCGTAGTTGGGCTGATTGGCGTAACTCAATGAATGTTAATCTTGATTCTGGTTATGAAAAATAACACTGTTTAATATATGAGTAAATTTTGTTTTAATTCTAATGTTAAATATCTTAATTTCAATTTATTGTATTAATTTGATGTTAACGTTGAAATTGTTGTGTGTCAATGCTCTGACATATTAGTCATTATGATCGAGACGATAATTTGTCAGGTTGGCCGAGTTATAAGAAAACTTAGTTTAACAATACTTTGTACTTTATTTAAATTCCAAATTCTTTTTAAAACTTGTTTATTTTGATATTTTATTTTATTTATTATTATTCAAAGCTCGAAAGATTAAAACATCTTTATTACAACATAAATTAATTATATTAGTTGATTTCTGAAGATATTGCACCTTTTACAGTTTCTAAATTTAAAATACCAGAAACGAAGAAAACGGATGTTTTTATTTTAGATTCTTGACTGTTTGAACAAATTCTAATCCAGCCATGACGCTCTTATGCGAAGTACATTTATTAATTTGTTCAATACGTTAAATTCAATCGGTTACATAAAAAGACATAAAAACTTATTTAAAATTTACACAAGAGTTTATGTTGCATTCGTTTCAAAATGACACCTCCATTCGAAAATCGTGACTACAGAATCCTTAGTCATATGTCATATCAGTATCAAACAAACTAGCTTTTAAAGAACTTATTAATTGACATCAATCAATCAATCAATCAATCAATCAATCAATCAATGATCAAGCGCAATCAATCACTATTGCCATTTGTCATTAGTAACCAGCGAAGTAATTTTAATTAATTATTGTTACACTTGTTTAACTTGTCAGATTATCTTAAATATACATCATGTTAATTTGCAATAATTTAGAAAATGTAGACTTTTGATTACTATTTTCAGTCAAATTCATCAAAATGCCGTCCCCGGAAATTGACACCAACAGTAGTCGCTTGCCTACCACAGTTCAAATGACAGCGAAAATAAAATCCACTTCACCATCACCAATTTGTGAAAGCGATGATGGTGGCGTCAACACTGGTGAGACATCCCCAACAACCATCCATTCAACACAACTCAATAGCAATGTTATCAATAACATCAATTTGACATCTTCGAATATTGGTCTAAATAAGGACAGTGTAGCGGCCGGGGTCGGAAGTGGTGAAAATAATCATAGCAGTATCAAAAGTTTTGGAACATATGGTGAAGACAATGAATCTGGCGAAGAGACTGATGTTATTGGCGAGTTAGTTGGTCATTTTGGTAAATGGCAGTTCCTGATGACAATACTATTGTCATTGTTTCAAGTACCGAATACGTTTCATATATCGTCGCCAGTTTATCAGGTGAGTTTTTGTTGTTGTTTCTGTCATTTCTACTTAAACGTCAGGGTGATGTAACGTAGATTAATAATAATGAATCGCATGAAATGAATGGTTGATAGAATTGATAACTTGACCAACGTCACCCAAATCATCCAACAGGACAGACTTCTTTCATCACACGACCACAAAAATGTGAACCGATTTAGGAACTGTCTAGTTAAAATCTCTAACATAAAGACCTCCAGGAACAGCCAGACCTCTACCCTTCTCCAGCTCACGTCTATCCCTTGGATATGTACCGGTGTTCAACATATGCTAACATTCATAAACACTGATAAAACCTTAAACCTTTCACGAACTAATAACATCCTCAAATAACTCCTTTATACACTCGTTCTGTACTCGAGATGTTAAAGGTTTCGTTTATGACACTCGACTCGCTGTGTCATAAACCTCAGAAACGGAAGGAATCATCCTCCCTTCTTCATGAGTGCTGTTGATACGAAACGAAAGAGAAAGTTACCTACGATCGACTCTCGCTTTAGTGACCAGCAGCCACCCTGCCCTATTGTAGCTCAGTCAAGGGTGTGGCTGTGGGTTCTTGCTCTGGGATCATAGACGTGTCTTACATTTTTATCCTGCAGATCTGTGTCCTTGCGTGTTAAACCCTAATATATTTTAAAATAGCTGGGGCCCGTTCAACAAATACCGACGACCGACAAAACGTTAAAGCAGGTGAGGTGCTTCCCAATAAAGAAATCCAAAAGAAAATCCGAAATGTTTTAAAGTACACCACAAACTGGAAACGAAAGTAGAAAAAGCGCATACATTGCTGTTGGGATATGTATTGTTGGGATATAAATGTTCAATAAAATAAATATGATGTGGAAGGAAGGCTCTAACTTGAAAAGGAGAGGGGCTTAAAGGTATTGTGAAAATCCCGTTATGGACCATGAATGATCCGAAGGAAAAGTAAAATCCTATTAACTCATTTATTTCATACTTAACCTTGTTGTTTGCCAAACTACTTCCCCTTACCCGTTGAAGAGTTGCGTTCACTCCTTGAAAAATAATCACCTCATCTCGACATACTAAATTGTCTGAAATAACAACTATGCAAAATTCGGTTGAACACAGTTAGTCTTTTAATAATATCACTTAATTCTAAAAATAAATATCTTCAAAATCTATCTTAAGCCGTGTTTTATTGGGAACGTAGGCTAGCTCAGTAATCTGAATTCCAATAAAACGCTGTACTCAGTTTTAAACTGAGTTACGTTCACCAGAATATCAAATATTGAAACCTTTCAAACGCCATCTTGAGACCTATCTAAAAGCAATTATTTTTTACATGAGTTTCTATGGTGAAAAACTATTTTCTTCCACAAGGTTTTAACGTTATATCAAATGCCAAAACCCAGCCAAACACCAAACAAGAAGCATAACGAAAAATTCAAGTGTCGAATTGCCGAAACCTTATCCTGAGGAAATTTGCAATGTAATTCGTATTACTGAGCTAAGTTAAGTTCCCAATAAAACACGGCTATTATTGTAATGTATTCACACTTAAAATCTCTACGTCTCTATATCTCTATATGGCTATCTATATTGTAATGCGTACATACTGTAACGTGTGTATACTATTTATCTCTGTCACTCTTATATTGTTTTATAGCTGAATATTAATGTAGCAATAGTTTTATTCGTAGTAGTAAATAATTGTGTATACACTCTTTAGCGTAGGGAAAACTATAGTGGTTAAGAAAAGAATTTCGTTAAGCATCGAGAACGTTCAGCGCCTACAAGAACCTAGTAGTTTCTCAAACCGCTTTTAGTTACATAAATAGCCACTTGGAAGCGAAGGAATTCAATTGATTATAAACTGCGATAAAGTAAAGACACTGTGTTTGAAAGTTATAATTGAAAGTGTTGAATAAATAAGTTTTTGAGTGATTGAATCAAGTGAATTTGTGTTGGACCATGCCGAATATTTCAATATGTTTCCTGACATTTCAACTTAACAAACGTCATTACACTAGGAACAAACATTCCCTTTTGAAATGATAATGTATGAAAATATCAAAATATGAAATATGAAAATACTTTTTTCTTATTCTTTTCCGCTAAAATATCAAACATTTACACCGTTACATATACAAGATATACCGGTTCTGTTTTTGTCTCGTTTTATTAAACTTTAACGTTGAAGCAGCGATGTTATGCATCTTCGATAAATCGATACAATCGATTTTGTATTGTCGGGGCATTTTTTTCTTTTTCATATGGAGATACGACCTACAGCTGCGAATTGCGAATGGTTGTTGTATTTGCTATTTCATTCATATGAGTAGTCGAAGAGAGCTCTGAATTGTTATAAAAAAAAAACAAAATATGAGTGCGACCCATGTAGTCCACACGACTAACTTCCCAGAAAAGAAAAATGAATAAAACATTAGTTGTTTTTGTTGTATAGCTTGACAATAGACACGTACGTTGGTTTAAAAAGTCAAATTCCATAAGACTGATGATTTTATGAAAAATATTAAGTTTATTGAATAACAGTGGCGCCATCTGCCAAAAGTTGATCGTACCATTTCGTGGACTCATTCACAATTACTTTGCACAGTAAAATACAACCTCCTGAATATTGTACTTACTTACTTAAGGTGGCGCTACAGTCAGTTGTGGACTTGGGCCTCAATCAACAGTCTCCGCCAGATAGCTCGGTCCTTAGCTAGTTGTCTCCAGTTTTGCACTCCAAATTGTTTGAGATCCTCTTCCACTTGAGTGCGCCACCTGATTCGCGGTATTCCTATCCTTCTACGTGCCTAAGGAATAGTGTCGAAGGCTTTCTGGGCCGGAGCATTGGTGTCCATCCGCTCTAAATGACCAAGCCATCTGAGTCTCTGGACCTTGACCCTTCTGGCTAGGTTCATGTCGTTGTATAACCCGTAAAGTTCGCTATTATATATTCTTCGCCATTCCCCTTCAATGCACACGGGGCGAAAAATGACCCGAAGAACTTTCCTCTCGAAACAGCCTAAGGCACTTTCATCCGATTTTGTCAAGGTCCATGCTTCCGCACCATACAGCAGGAATGGGATGATTAGTGTGTTGTACAGTTTTGCCTTAGTTGCTCGAGAGAGGGCTTTTCCACTCAATTGCTTTCTAAGCCCAAAGAAACAGCGATTAGCAAGAGTTATTCTTCGTCTGATTTCGGCGCTGGTGTTATTGCCCGTGTTCAAAGCGGAGCCTAGGTAGACAAACTCCTCTACTACCTCGAAGTTATACGCGTCTATTGTGACGTCGGTGTGGGGTATCCATGCTCGAAGACAGCATATACTTCGTTTTTCCCTCATTTACCGCTAAACCCATTTTTTCCGCTTCTGTTTCAATACTCACAAAGGCGATATTGACATTACGCTGTGTTCTTCCCATTATATAAATATCATCAGCGTACGCGAGAAGTTGAACAGATTTTTGGAAGATAGTGCCTCTGGTGTTGACGTTGGAGTTCTGCACTATCTTCTCAAGAACGATGTTAAAGAAATCGCATGACAGTGCATCGCCTTATCTGAATCCTTTTTTGACGTCGAAAGATTCCGTAAGCTCGTTGCGTGAGTTCTCCATCGTCATTTTGCACAAGCGAACGAGGTTGGCAGGGACGCCAAAACTAGACATAGCTTTGTACAGTTCGTCGGTGAAGATGCTGTCATACGCGGCCTTGAAATCGATGAAAAGGTGGTTGGTATCGATTTGGAGTTCATAGGTTTTTTCCAGGATCTGCCGCAATGTGAACATTTGGTTGATGGCTGACTTTCCTGGCCTGGACCTTAGATTGTTGACGAAAGGCTTCAGACGTTCACATAATAAGGCAGAGAGGATCTTGTAGGCGATTTTTAGTAGACTTATTCCTCTATAGTTGGCGCAGTTTAGAGGATCTCCCTTTTTCAGTATCAGCATCCTGAATATTGTAGTTTTCTATTATTGAAGCAATTTTGCTAATCGGAAAAGTATATCCGAAGATTAACATTTATATGACAAAACAGAGTTTGGTGCGTCAGCTAGTAATCAAATATAGTCAACGATACTCCAGAATATTGTTTTTTTTTTTCATACTGTCTATAAGATTTCATTTTTTTAGGGTTGTCTCAGATTTTTAATTGCCATTAAAAAACCGCTAAGCCGATTTCGCTCAAAACCTAATCAGCTCTTAACAACACAATGTCAAGGCAAAAAAATCATATGTTGATCAGCTCAACACTCGGATATCCGAGGTATACCAAAAATTCTCAATATTTATTTATTTATTTATTTATTTATTTATTGTAGTTTGATAATTCTTACATTTATGTATTTTGTATTTAAGAGAAATAGAAAATTAAATTCTTTACAACTTCAATATAATGCTAAAATGAATAGAAATGATATTGATATAACAAGTTTTCAAGGGAAAAGCTACGAGAAAAAAACCCTTACATAAATAACACTTAAAAATAAAATTGCACATAAACCCAAATGTTATATAAATAATATCTAATTTAAGAGATCAAGAATTAGCTCATTATCAGAATAGGAACATCTTCTAAAAAAGTTATATTGTAAGTTATATAGTACAAGCTTAATTTGCTTAACATTAGCTTTATCATGAAGCCTAGCTGTTGAATAATGCCATGGCAAATTTAACATTAATTTTAATATTTTGTTTTGCACTCTTTGAATCCTTTTTAAATGGGTTTCAGCACAGTCAAACCACACTGGAGCACCATAAGTGAGTATAGGTTGGAAAATAGTTTTGAATATTAAAATTTTGTTATGCATACTAAGACATGATTTGCGATTTATGAATGGGTATACAATTCTTATTACAAGATTTGTTTTGTTTATTGTGTTGGAAATATGTTTTTCAAATGTCAGCTTCTTATCAAGCGTAAGACCTAAGTATTTGCAGCTTTCAGACCAAGGGATATTTGCAGAGTT
>CAKKXW010000004.1:67453605-67465710 GCA_920937365.1 Sphaerophoria rueppellii | reverse complement strand
CTGCGAAGACCACTAGTTCGCCGAAGTCAAGAACGCAGTTAAACTAGAACACTCCTACATCCGGTTCTAGAAAAGCGCTTTAAGCCGTGTTGCGGCAGTGTCTCTACGGGTTGCGAACTCTTGCTGCACACTCTCTGACTAAATTACTACCGAAATTCGGAGTCAGTGGTCAACACTTTAAGAGCGCTACGTACAATTTATGGTCGTCATAATCGTTCTGCCAGATCAACAATTGAGCGTCTAGTGGAAAAATTTGAATCCACAGGGTCAGTACAAAATGTTCCCGTGCCAGTGAGACAAAGAAGTGCCCGTAGTGTCGAGAATATTGCTGCTGCGAGCGCATCAATTGCGGAAGACCCAAATCAGTCTCTCACACGTCGTTCTCAAGCGTTGGGCATCTCTGTGACGGCGTTGTGCCGAATTTCGCGAAAAGATCTTGGCCTACATCCTCACAAGATCAAATTGACGCAAGAACTGAAGCCGCTTGATCACCAGAAGCGTCGTATGTTAGTGAATTGGGCTGAGCAACAACTTGAAAATGATCCGGATTTTCATCGAAAAATCATCTTCAGCGATGAGGCTCATTTCTGGCTGGATGGCTTCGTCAATAAGCAAAATATGCGTTATTGGTCAGGCAGCAATCCACATGTGCTTCACGAATCACCATTACATCCTGAAAAAATCACTGTTTGGTGCGGTTTACATGCTGGTGGTGTCATGATAATCAAGACCGGCACGTTACTGTGAATGGGAATCGCTACCGCTCAATGCTAACCGATTATTTTTGGAATGAATTGGATGATATGGACTTGGACGATATGTGGTTTCAACAGGACGGTGCCACATGTCACACAGCGGGCCAAACAATCGAATTATTGAGAACGAAGTTCGATGAGCGCATTATCTCCAGAAATGGACCTGTGAATTGGCCGCCTCGTTCATGCGATTTAACGCAGTTAGACTATTTCCTGTGGGGCTACGTCAAATCTATGGTTTATGCCAACAAGCCAGCGACGATTGATGAACTTCGTACGAATATCGAACGTGAAATTGCAGCAGTATCAGCCGATTTATGCTTGAAACCGTCGAAAATTGGGTTCAGCGTCTGGACTTCTACAAGCGTGCCCGTGGTGGCCATGCAAAAGAAAACGAGTTCCATACATAATGGCATCAAATGTTCTTCCACAGGAATAAAGAATTTCATTGTTTTATTTAAGAAAACTTTTGTAGCGTCCCTATTGAAAAACCCTTTATAAATATATACCCAGTGTATGAGATTCTAGCGATCTCGTCATTCACATGATCTGCATCCGAGTAACCTCGAAGACTCAAAGTGTCCTTGGTGTAAGCAAGGCCGTAGTCTTCTGTTCCTCGTAAGTAGCGAAGAACACGCTTCGCGGCCGACCAGTGAACATCTTGATATGTCTCGTTAAACTGTGCCATCGCAGATACATAAGCGATCCTATGAGTTGACGATAGGGTTTGTCGAATTGATGTTGTTCAGTTTTACGCTTACCAGAAGGTAGTTTCAACTTATTGTCGCTTGGTGTTTTAACTGGATTCGATTCATCCATGTTATATTTCTGTATGTATGCTTGTTGCTTCAATTTTATTATGCCATCTTTTTGACTTATTTCAACGCCCAAACAATATCGCGCCAAACGCAAATCCTTGACTTGAAATGCAGCAGCAAGCCCATCACGTATGCAATTCAATGTCTTTTGACTTTGAGGCACACAGGATATCGTCGATATACACTGCGACGACGGTAAATTCTTCTTTACTTGTTTTGAAATAAAAACATGATTTGTTAGTAGCTGGTTTCAAATCAAGCCTACGAAGTGTTTCGTCTAACTTCTTGTGCCACTGTCGTCCTGCTTGCCGAAGACCATACAACGCCTTCCTCAATCGACAAACTTTATCGCCATCTTTGAGGTTCTTCAGCATCTGTTTGGCCTTTATTTTTACTCCATAATTGTTTCCGTCTTCTTTTGCAAGCATTTCTAACGACTGCTGGAGTTTCCATGAAGATTTCTTGTTCCAAACCACCGTTTAGATACGCTACTACAACGTCCATTTGATATGCTTTTAAGTTCTCACGGACAGCCAGAGCCATTAAAAGTCTGATTGATTCTAGGCGAGCAACGCTGTGTTAAACCTCGAGCAACAACACGAGCTCTGCTTCTGTCCAAAGAGCCATCTGCTTTCAATTTATTTCGCAAAACCACTTTGCTTGTTACAATAGCTCTGTTTTCCGGACGCTCGACTAGGTCCCACGTGTTGTTTTTGATAAGCGCTCGAATCTCTTCTTTGATTGCTACCAGCCATTCTTGTGCCTCTGTTCCAGCCATTGCATCTTCAAGTGTCAGCTGTCCAATGTTCGCCAATTCAATTTCACCTTTATCTGTGGCATCAGTGTAAACATCGGTTTCATCTTCATCATTAGCTTTTTCGGTTTCTATTGGTTGTTCTATTTGTCTTTGCTTTTCCAAACGCGAAACAGGCCTTGTTTGATAAGGAGCATTTTTAGTATTTTTTTTTACTTGGTATCATAACACAGTTTTCTTGAGTTTTCGCAGCATAAGAATCATGTCCCATGACCTTGACGTCTCTCGTGATGACTATCTTTTGTTTTTCGGGGATCCATACACGATATCCTTTGACTTCTTCAGAATATCGTAACAGGATGCCCTCAATTGAACGCTCATCGAACTTTTCTTTGCCAGGTGGCTTATCTTTGCCCCAAAAACTTTTAGATGTTTCAAGTCTGGCAATCTTCTGTTCTGTAGGGCACCTGTTCCGCAAGTAATTCGACGCCGCTATTGCTTCTGCCCAAAACTTGTTTCCAATGCCAGATTGTACTAGAAAGCATCTTGCCATATCAACATCAGTTCTGTTCTTACGTTCCGCGACACCATTTTGCTGCAGTGTGTTTGTAACTGTGAGTTGTCGCCTTATTCC
The DNA here is from genome assembly GCA_920937365.1 of Sphaerophoria rueppellii. Lineage (NCBI taxonomy): Eukaryota > Metazoa > Arthropoda > Insecta > Diptera > Syrphidae > Sphaerophoria > Sphaerophoria rueppellii. The sequence goes on along the minus strand of CAKKXW010000004.1, from coordinate 67,462,749 downwards.
GTTCATTCGCAGAAACTCGTCAAATTCATGGTTGCAAAACGCACCTCCGTTGTCTAACATCAAAGATTTTATTTTTCTACCAGTTTGTGTTTCAACTTGAGCTTTGTAATCCTTGAAGGCTCGAAAAACTTCGTTCTTTTTCTCAATATCTCGATTTTGCCATCGAATCAACTCGGGAAGGTCCCATCAGTATGCACAAGATCCAACACGTTCGTGGTTCTGTTTGATCTCTTCGGAATCGGCAACCTTGTCATTTGTGCACTGAGACATATGCTGCAAGCACCAAGTTTTTCGTTATCGTTAAAAGAAAAACCAGTTACTAGATTCTTTCGATGCATATTTATAAGGTCTCGTTTGTTGAGGTGACCGAGCCTGCGATGCCATAAGTCAAGCTTGGATGCACTAACTTCTACTGCGCACGCTTGAGTTGTACTTTCCTGGACATAGTATAACTGTCCAACTCGGCTCGCCACTACTTTAGTTTCACCGTCACTTCCTCAAACGACCGCCTTTTCTCTATCAAACGTGATAGTATTGTCATGGTCAGTTATTTTCGCCACTGATAGTAGGTTAGTTCTAAGATTCTTTACTAATAATGTACTTTCGAGATCCACTAAACTTTCAGACATCCCGTTCTGTGGTGACAATCCTAACAGTTCCTTGCGCATCAACATTTTGTACTTGAATCGTTTGCCAACATCAGTTTTCCAGGTGCCGATGAGGGTATGGATGTAAACTGGTTTTCGTTATTGCACATGGGGGACGTGCAACTACTGTCCAAACACCATCGTCCTTCAACTTCGCTCTTCTGCATCCCAAAAGCTTCATCTTCATCGTGTGGAATGTTTTTTCTGCTTTAGTGCACGCAGACGCCTTGTGACCTAGTGCGTGACATTTGTAGCATCTGAACCTGAATGCCATTTCTGTGTCATTTGCATTTTCATAATGTTCACGTTGCGCTCCTCGAACGATTTTTGATTTTTGCTGCTAAGCACCTCGACGAACATACATTGCTTCAGTTTTCTCGTCCTCCCTACGTTGGTTTGCTGTAACGTGTTTCTCGAGAATTTCCTCCCTCAGGACATCAGGCTTGGGTAGACTGTTGTGGGACTCCATTGCACATTTGAAGAAATCAAAACTTGGTGGCAATCCATTCAAAAGAAGTATTGACAATAACACTTCATGTATGTCTACATCCATACACTTAAGTTGTGACACTGCATCGAAGAATTCCATTAAATTCTTTCCCATGTCGTCACCTTCCTGGATTTTATACGTCGCCCTCGCCACACGTTTGAGCAAAGTTGCCTTCTTTGTTGGTCCCGTGGAAGCGAATTCCGACTTCAATCGTTCCCTTATACTCATTGCCGTGTCCAGTCCTTTTACGAGACGTAATAGACTCGGTTCAATGGTAATAATCAAGTCTGACCTTGCTTTTGCGTCATCATCCAGCCACTTTTGAAAGCACTTTCTGGACAATTCGTTTCCCTCTATAAGCGTAGGTTTCGGTGCTTCACCATTAACATGATTCCATGTTCGAGCTTATTTGCATCGCTCTATTCGATGACTCTATAATTTAAAATGAGTTTACTTTTGAAAATCCTATTTTTACATCTACAACCCTTTTCTGATTGCACACCGTTTAAGGATTGTAACCTTTGTCCAAGACCAAGTGCAATGCGCTTGAAGTGTTGCAGGTCCCATCCATCGAAACTAACCTCTCACTCAACAACATAAATAAGAAATGACATTGACATTTAACTTCAACTTAAATCATGTCTCTTTTTATTGATCTCCTGTGCCCAAAGCACCGGAAGGTGTCCTTTTGCAAATAAAAAAAAAAAAACATGATTTCAAAGGTCATAAATTCATCAACTTTAACCATCTCGCATTCTTCATCATTTTTTCAACCTTGCAGGTCTGGCATTGTATTTTGCCAATTCATTTGAATTGTACTTAATATTGAGGACCCTCCTCGGACTTGTTTCTGTATCGGTGACCTATGCCGGATTGATTTTAGCCATCGAATATGTGGATGGCAAATGGCGAACAATTGCCGGAATGTATAATTTATTTCCACTGCCAATATCCTATATGTTGATATCAGGAATTGCCTATTTGACACAGGACTATCAGAAGCTGCAACTTTGCATTGGTTTTCCTGGCATTTTTTTGTGCTTTTTATGGTAAGTCACACATTTTCATAAAAAAAAAATTGACATTGACATTTTTAAACAAAATTTGTATCTATACAGGTTTGTTGTTCCAGAATCGCCACGTTGGCTTCTGTGTAAAGGTCGGGTGGCAGAAGTTAAAAAAATTATCGAAAGTGCGGCTGCATTTAATGGACGTCATCTGCCGGAGAATTATGACAAGATATTGACACCACCGGTGCAAGAAGAGAGTACACATGATTTTTGGTGTTTGTTCCGTTCGAGATATTTGCGCAGGATAACGATTTGTTTTCTGCTGATTTGGTTTACAATGAATTTGGTGTATTATGGATTGATTTTGAACATGAATACATTTGGCGGAAATGTTTACTTGAATTCGGTGAGTTTTTGACAGTTCTAACAGTCGTAACTATGTCAAAAAACAAATATGTAGGTCAAAATTAACACCTTAAATATTTTGAAACTCATTTGTCAAAACTGACATCAGCGTTTTTTTCCGATTTTGGTCTGTTTTTTATTGATATCTTGCGGCGCTATAGCACTGAAAATTTTACTGTCAAACATTGCTTTTCAACTTAATTTTGTTAGCAATTAATAGTTCAATGCTCAGCAATAAGTTTTTTTTTTTAAGCTGACAGCAGCATTTTTTTCGCCTCTAATCAGATGATAGAATCGATATTATTAAAAAATTGTTGAAGTACCAAAACTTCAGAAGCTGAAGTTGACTCAGCTTTGGACAGAACTCGAATTTTGTTTTAACTCCAGAAAAAGTTTGTTTCTAGTGTGTTTCTAGTTGTTTAAATTCGTTAAATTTAAATTTTTTTTTTTGTGTTATTTAACACTGCAATTAGGCTGCGTCAATTCCATTTATGTGTTTTTGAACAACGATCACAACTTATTTATTAATTCGAACGCGAATTGAATATAAGAAAACACATTACTTTGGTTTTTATTCCTTAATAACATATGGGAAAATTAATTTTCCTCATAGCTTCTGAATAGTAGACTTTATGGAAAATTTCCCTGAACTTCCACGAATGTTTCAAGGCCAAAATTAGCCAAATCGGTTCAGCCGTTTTTGTTCCATATTTTTTTAAAGAAAACCGATATTTATTTCGAAATTCTTTTTCACACATGCTCATTGCATCAAACCGTTTTTTATAAAGTCAAGGCCTTCGAGAAAGCGAATCCATGTCATTCACAACACTGGTAAATTAACATACCATTTTTAATTGCTAACAAGTCTTAGGGGAAAGTCGGTCATAATGGGCCCTTAAGGTTTAATCAGTAAAAAAAAATACCAAACACCTGTTCACCATGTCCAAAGTATTTTAATTCACTAAACAAACATTAATTAAATTAAATATATTGAAATAATATAAAATAAATAAAATTTTAAATTCTTTAATTTGTATTAAAAAAAAAAAACAAAAAATGTTCGATTTGCCCATTTTGCCCCGTAATTGGTGTATAATGGACACATGGGTTAAAAAAGTTGTGAATTCATTTATTGCTGAATACAATGTGTACAAATTTGACTCGATTTATCATTACATTACCATCCTCCTCGCCGGCACAAGAACAATGGGCCCACTTTCCACAGGCTCTGCATGACACCCATCAATTTTCCACAATAAAGACATTCTGCATCTTCTTCTTCGCTTTCAGAAAATTCAATTTTCTTTTTAATTTTCACGACGAGCTTCTTTTCTTTCTTTGAGGCAGAATTAAGAGTCGGAGTTTCGGCCTGAAGTTATAACAGGTGTTTTTAATCTGCGCTTAGAATCTTTTTTTTTTTACTGGTGCTTTAGTAATGGGGATGATTTGAGATGGAGAATAATTTTGAAATGAAGATGTTGAAGACTGATCATCCATAGATCTTAAATTCTGGTGGGAGACAGTGAGTAAAATGTTCGCATCCAAAGCCAACATCAAAGGATCGCTTGAAATGGATAGATTTCTCACAGCTTGAGCTTGTGAACTTTCATCAACCAATGCTGTTTCATCTTGATTCAATAGATTCTGTACATTTGGCAAGTCTGTTGTTTGACACGGCAAAAAGTCGTGATCTTCAAAAATATCTGTATTATAAGACCATATTCCACTTTTTTTGAAGCCGTTTGTAGCAACTGACATTGTAGCCGTTTTTAAATAGGCTTGACCAAATAATTTCCCACCTTGGTAGTGAGTCACGGTCCTTCGAGGATGTGGCCTTAGCCATTTTTTGACTTCATCGCCGTAATATGAGCTCATGGGCTTCATAAAGCTAACATCTAGAGATTGCAGCCGATGGGTGCACTGTGGCGGGAAACAAAGCATAACCACACCATTATCCCTTGCCGTGTCAATTGCTTCAATGCGTTTGACGTGACTTGCATTTCCATCGAGGAGCAACAAAACGGGTCGCTCTTTCTTTGCTCGTGACCACTCAACAAACTTTTTCAGCCACTTCAAAAACAAATCCTTAGTTATCCACCCATTTTGATTGCATTCAGCTCATGAATTTGGAGGTGCTCCATCCATCAGTTCCACTTTCTCTAGCGTGGGAAAATAACATTGGTGGCATGTTAGAGCCATCAGCGCTCATGCAAACTTCAACTGTAAGAAGCTGTCCCCGTTCAGCTGATGACAGAGACCCAACTTGTTTCCGTCCCTTAGTCGCCAACAATTTTCCTAAACTCTTTGCGACTGTGGTGATCCCTGTCTCATCTGCATTAAATATTCTATCAGATGAAAACTGATATATTTGCAAGCAGCCATCTAGCAGCTGGAAAAAGTTCTTGACATCAACACGGTTTAAGCCCATCGCTCGAGCTGCAGACGTTGCTTCCGGCTTTCTCAATGAAACCGTTGTGTTACGTTTCAAAAAATTGCTTGCCCAATCTGTTCTGGCCATTCGGGTCTTAGTGTCGAATTTAGTGACTTTCCATCTCCTTGAGGTATTTGCTAAGGTCTTCTTCCTGGGAAATCGAGAAAACGGGTTTAAAACCCTCCGGTTTTTCTATTGCAATTGGATCTTCGGGATTTAATTCAGCTTTTTTTTGTTTGTTTTTACAGCTTCAACAGCTTGCCGTAAGTTATCCTTTGTTGATGATTAGTTTTTCTTTTGTAATTTCGTACCATCTGTAAAAGTTTTTTTATTTAAAAGAAGAGAATATCAAAATCCAAAATTGAAAATTACAAAACAAGTGGGGCATGATAGGCACCCATGCCCATTATACCTCACCCACTATGCCCCATGTCTTATTTTATACAAAAGTTGTAAAGATTTTTGTGTTAAGTAACTTAATTTCATAAAATAACTTGAAAAATACAAAACTAATAAACTTACTCTGATATTGAATGACAAAAATTAAACTTATAATTCACTCCTCGCGCAAAAAAACGTACATAATACATCAACTGAGAAGGAAAGCTTTTTTCATCCCCTACGGTCCACAGATATCGTTTTCACATATAAAAGGGAATTCCCCGTATTTGTCTCACAGATATTTAGAAAAGAAAAAAAATCAAATTCGGAGTTGCCACTATTCAAACAAGAAATAAGAGGGTTGCCCATTATACCCCAGGGGCCCGATATGCCCCGCTTTCCCCTACATAAATTCCTAATTTCTTTACAGATTAGAATAATTAAATTTTTGTTTTATTGACGTGTGATTTCTGATACATATGTACGTACTATAGTACGTTATAATAAACTTTATATAACCTTTAACGATGTTAAGCTGATTGAATCCCCTATGTAGTGTAGCTAAAACTTTATAAACAAAGATTTTCCTTTGCAGGCATAATGAGCGTTATAAATAAGTCTATGTTCGGTTTATAAATAAGGCTGATGGAATAATATAAGCTGTCAGTGAATTATTTTTTCCATTAGCGGTGTTATTTTTACGACCTTAACGGTTACGAATGTCCCATATAGTAGCCAAAAATGATTGATAATAAAACATACTTATAAGAAAATATAATAGTCAAGCAGGTCTCACTAATTTCTAGTGTAAAAGCTGTCATAACTGCCATGCATTACATTCAATATTAAATATATTTAAGCCACTAAGCTAAACACGAGTCCTCAATTTTACGATCAAATTCTATGAGGACAATGTCGATGGACCACCACGCTTCGCTGATCGTTTAATTTGCCAAAATAAAACTGAAAGTGATCGTCTGCTCCTCGATCATTAAAATAAAATAGCAGTCTTGCGACGCCGCTGCCGGCTGCCGATAATTATCTTTTCGCGATCTTGTCGATCTTTTGGTCTGGCTAATGATCTGCGCGTTAATATTTCATATTTGCGTGAATATTAATTACGGGCGCGTCATTTCAAACGTCAGCGAACTATTAATGTAGGAATTTTAGAAAAGAACGATATTGAATTCTCTCTGGCACATTGCCCAAATGGTGTCGGTTGTGATTTTTTGTTTGCAATCGATTAGTCTGGCAATAATAAATTTTCCAAAATTCGTATTTTTTTCAAATGCTGAACATCGTTTGTTATTTTTTTTTTTTTTTAATTTATGTTTTGGATTTTAATAGGCTTTAGCTGGTCTAGTTGAAATTCCTGCAATTGCCATTGCAATGTATATCATAATGAAGGTTGGCAAGAAATGGCTTTTCTGTGGGACTTTGGTTTGTGCTGGGGTTGCGTGCTTATGCGCGGCATTGACTGAAGGCCAAGACGATATACTGTGGTTGAAAATTACATTCCTGATGATTGGTAAAGACAATTTTTTTTTTTAAGAAAAAAAAGCACACGCAAAATACATTTTTGTTTTCCGTAGGAAAATTCACAATTAGTGCTGGCAACACTGTAATGCCAGTTTATACAGCAGAACTGTATCCAACAGCCATACGTAATGTTGGCGTTGGAGCTTGTAACGTCGCTGCAGGATTGGCGTTAATATTGACACCATACTTGTCATTGTTGGTAATTTTCCACTAGAATTAAATCAGTATTTTTTATGTTAAAAAACAAAAATTATTTAAATTTAAGACAAAAATCGAGAGCCATTTGCTGATGACATTATTGACTGCATGGAGCATATTTGGTGGAATGGTTGTATTGTTCCTGCCTGAAACTATGAAACAACATAAAAAACAGCACCCGCCGGAAGAAAAGTAAGTTGGAATTTGGAATTGTAGACCTTAGCTTAGGCGTATTTAATTTTTATTTGTTGATTTAATTTGTTTGTTTTTTCTCCAATTTCAGATGTTAGATTAATGTACTTTTTGGTTTTTTAATCATATCTAGAGTGAATGTGAGATTCATTATAATCACTTAATTTTAAGAAAAATATATTTCAAAAACTATCAAATAAATTCGGATTATTTATAAAAAAAAAATATATAAAAATTTAGAAAAGATCAATTAAATAAAAAAGTTTAACCTTAATGGTGTTAAAATAAATATGTGGATTCATATTGTTAAATAATTTATATATTCAAGATTGTAAAATATGAAATAAAACTCTTGGCCTAGATAAATATATAAACATTGTCATATCAAAAAAAAAAAAAAACAAAAATAAAATATCAATGTCTTTAAAAAAAATCCATAAATCTAAATGTCCCATAAATAAGTACAGTTTTTGGCTGGTCCAAATATGTAGCCTCATCATTAATATTTTTAAATTTTGGTTTGAAAGCCGATAATAAAGTTTATCTTGTTTGTATGTTAATGGCCATTTGGCTTACTTCAGAAAAGTTGTTTTTTTTAAGCTATAATTTTGTTAAAAAAAGAGATTAAAAATACAATAAACATTCTAGATATTAAGGATTTATATTACAAAACAGGCAGGTCCTTTTTTGTGTAAGACATTTTTTTAATTACAAACAATGTTAAATATTTTTTAAAAACAAAGTTCAATAGAAACAAACAGCAGAATTTATTCCAAAATTTATCAAGGAAAATATACCTACTATAAATGTGAAAATATAAAAGTGTAGTCAATTACATAAATTAAAAAAAAAAAATATTAAAAAATGGAAATTTAAAGTTATATTTGTATTGTCAATTAAAAAATGAAAAAAAAAACTGATAATAACATAGAACAAAAAGAAAATGCATTTATTGATGTTGAATAGTTTTTAATGTAGTTTTTTTTTTAATATTAATTTAAAGATATATAATTTTTCAATTTTAATTTTTATAAATTATATAAAAATTGTTATTTATATGTACTTATTTTCATATAAGCTTTTATTTTAACCATTTGTTTTTTGTTTATTAAACTTACTTAGATTTATTCTATTATTAATCGGATGATTTAACGAAGAAAGCAAAATCAAGAAAAACTCCATTTGTATTAAGTAAAAAGAAAAAAAAGGTATTTTTCTCCTTTTTCATATCCGGTTCTTCTTTTTCTATTGATTTTAAACAAAATTATAATTCTATTTGGCTTAACAATTTATTTAAATTTATGTGGTACTTAATTAAGATTTGTTAATTGTGTTTTTATTGAAATATTTATAATTAAAGCGTTAAAAATAAATGTCAATAATATATACATATACAACAAAAGTGTTACAAAAAATAAAGTATGTTAGATGTAATCGATCAATTACAAGGAAAATAAAATCAAACATGTGAGATGTAATATGGGGTTGTTTTTATTAAATGCTTTGATGAAAAACAAATATACCGAAATTTAATTGTTAAGAGCAATCTAATAATAATGTTATTGTTTGCTTGACAACAAACAAATATAGTTTGTTTTATTAACGGATTATTATCTTCTTTTTTTTTTTGCACCCACTCGAGGGATTTTTATACCCTTTTTATGTCAGAGACACAGTGAGTGCATTAGGAAGAAGGGTAAGGTTTGGAAAGGAGATGTAGGTGTACATTGGTCTTAAATTCTTGAACATTGTAGTGACGGGAAGAAAAATTTCTTGCACCGTCTTAAGAAACCCAAACATCTTGCGGCATTTTTGGCGACATCGCGTATGTGCTCGGACCACAAGAGGTGG
>CAKKXW010000004.1:67415044-67433111 GCA_920937365.1 Sphaerophoria rueppellii | reverse complement strand
GCTTCTCAACTTTGCCGTTCGGAATCGGCGTAAAATTGTAGGTCCCCTCAATTCTTCACACGCAACTAGAGAATTGTTGATGAGAGTAAGCCACTTAGGCCTTGGCTCTTCAAGAGCTGTCGCGCCACTCTATTTTTTTTTTTTTAAAGTTAGATGTTGCATTTAAATGCACACTACTTGAACTTCTGTTCGATCTTTTAGAATATTGACATATGTATTATGTGAGTCCTGAAAAATAAACAAAAGGAGTGGAACTAATGGGAATTTTGTATGCTTGTTGTCAGCAGACCCTTACCAGGCCTACACCCTTACAAAAATATGTGATCACTGGATATCTTCTTATTTAGTCACATATGAGTACCTAACTCAAACTTTCCTCTATATTTGCGATCCAAAAACCAACACCCCACCAAAACAAAAAAAAAAAAAACAAAATACATATATTCTTTCACCTCCTCATACCTGATGCTATTCAAGCGTCGGTTAGTCTATATGGGCTGACGGTTGATTTTGTTGCCATCACACTTAGATCAATATAGATCCTTTGTGATACCCTGAAGTATTGTAACTTCTGAAAAAGTGATTCAACCTATGAATTCTATGGTTTGTCGAGCGATTCGGTGGACCTGACAAAGTTCAGTAGGCGATTGCCTGGGTGTTCAGATAGTTCTTCTCGTTCATTAAAGAAATAGTTGCCTAAAAATTTTAATCTAGTACGACAGAGTGCTGGACAGTGGCATAGGAAGTGAGCTGTGTTTTCGTGTTCTTCCTCATCGACATATGCAGAATATGTCGTCTGTACTATTTCCAACTTCTTTTTATGGTAGCCAATTAGGTTATGTCCCGTTATCACACTTATTAGGGGACGGTTTTTTGAGAAGTAATATCTTATAGGATCCTTTCTTGTCATAATGAGGCCAGAGTTTCCTGGTGATACCGCAGGTTTCTAGTAGCCTCCATCTATCATTTGCTTTCTGAATGATATTGTTTCTTATGTTTCTTTTTAATTCGCATTGAGGAATTCTGATGTTATGGTCTATGAGAGAGGGATCAAATTCCGAGTCTTCTCTTGCAAGCTCATCCGCTTTTTCATTTCCTGGCACACCACTGTGACCGGGAAACCAGCAGAGTCTTACGTTGTGCTGCATACCAAGAACCCTTAGCTCTTCGCGACAGCAAGAAACAAGCTTTGACTTGATTTGCGTGGCAGAGATCGCTTTAATTGCTGCTTGGCTATCAATGAAAAACGTGATATCAGCGTGTGGTATCGCCAATATGGATATTTGATTAGCAGCGTTTTTCACTGCCAAGATCTCAGCTTGGAAGACACTGCTATGGTTCGGAAGTCTGAATGAACTGGCAAGGCTAAGATTTTCTGAGTTTTCTACTCAGCCATGCACCTACTCCAGTAATCATTTTCGAACCATCAATAGAGATAGTAAAGTTCGATTCATTAGTGTAGGGTACACTGTTTTCCCAATCTTCTCTATTGGGGAAGCTGGTAGTAAAGTTTTTATTCGAGTCTAAATAAGGGGTCATGTAATCTGTACAAACATTATTGCCAACGTATTTTGTAAGAATCGTGGTATGGCCGTGTTGATTAGATCTCCAAATATTGGTCTGACTAAGTCGAAGAGCGCTCTCAGCATGCTTACTGCAAAGGGAAATCGGTAGAAACAGCCTTGCATACTCTGGTAAGAGCTATCGAATACTCCCTAGAGCAAAAGGAATACACTATGGTTGCCTCCCTGGATATTGAAGGTGCTTTCAACAACGTTGACACATCTGCTATCACTTCTGCTATGACGACCCTAAACGTCGAATACTCACTCTGTGAGTTGATTAATCTAATGCTAAAAAGCAGGATTGAAGGCACTCCGCAAGGTGGTGTTCTGTCCCCTCTCCTGTTGAACATAGTAGTTACCGAACTGCTAATATCCCTTGAAATTGAAGCCTACAGAGTGATTGCGTATGCCGATGATGTTTCTATCGCCGTCACAGGATAACATCCTAATACACTTAGAGACCTAGTCCAAAACGCACTTAATATGCTCACTAGATGGGTTGATCACTGTGGACTTAGTATTAATCCCCAAAAAACAGACCTCGTCCTTTTCACTCGGAAATACAAGATCCCAATAATTGTACCTCCTTCAATAAAAGATGTACCACTAATTTTTACCAATGAAGCCAAATATCTCGGTCTAATATTGGACAAAAAATTAAAAAATCAAAAAAAAAATGTTTAACAAACAAGTGGCAGCAAGTACAGCTATAAGGCTCAACGCCTCATCTCAATGGAACAACAATAATGTGGGACATTCCATCATTTTGAGCTTCTTTGGTTCTATACCAAAGTACATAGACTACACCATTCCATGACAACAATTTGGTAAAAACTTCCACATATCCATTCCATCCAGAGATGAATGGGAAGACAATAAACTTCTGAATGACAAAAGCATTCCTTTTTATACAGATGGATCCAAGACAAGTGATGGAGTTGGTAGTGGTGTGTACTCAGAAAAGCTTAATCTAAGCATCTCATTTCGCCTCCGTAATCATTGTAGCGTCTTCCAAGCGGAAACTTAAGTGATCAAAGAGGTTCTCTCCTGGCTAAGAGAAAACGTGATATCCACTTCGGATATCCGCATCTTCTCTGACAGTCAGGCTGCTATTAAATCTCTTGGCGGTGTCTCAACCATATCTCAAACGGTCCTCGATTGTCGATCGTCTCTTATGGAGATGGCGCAGCAATTTGATATTCACCTCTGTTGGGTGCCGGGCCACAGAGACATCACAGGAAATTGTAGAGCTGATGAACTCGCTAAAAATGGAGCCGTCATACCTATTTCACCTGAAAGGCAAAAGATAGGTATACCGTTAGCTACATGTAAACTTCTGCTAAAAGAAACAGCCTTAAAGATAACAAACTCTAGGTGGCACAATTCACCAACGTGTGCAGCCACAAAACTCATTTGGCCTTCACTGGACCTAAAGGGCTGGAAAGACTTATCTCAAAGCAGACTTCATATTAGCTCCCTAATAGGTGTCCTTACGGGACACTGTCTTATAGGCAGACACGCAACACGACTTTGTGTAGCCTTAAATGACTTCTGCAGGAGCTGTATGGACATGGAAGAAGAGGAAACATTCTCTCACCTTCTCTTCACCTGCCCTGCTCTTTCACTAAGACGCAAACCTCATCTGAGAGTTCTTTTATGATAATCCCAGTGAACTAGCTAATAAAGATATCAACTATCTTCTTCGCTTTATAAAAAGCTCAAAATGGTTCGACTAGTTACAAGTATTTCTCTAGATTCATGTGGTATCACAATGGGTCTTTTCTTTTGGCCTAAGTGCGTGGATTCTGTATCCACAGCCACTTAAACCTAACCTAACCTTGGGGAATTCGGTGGCAGTTCTTTTGTTGTGCATGCAAGCAGTGATGAAGAAGGTGATCTAAAATAAAAGCCCTGATGAGCATTAATAAAACTGGGCATGTGAAACTACAGTGAAATCTCCCATAAGCGGATACTCATGGTCACCGATTTTTTGTCCGGTTACGGGAGCTGTCCGGTTAAGAGAAATAATTTTTTTTTTTTTTTAATATTTTTTATTTAAGAAAATTAAGGAAAAAGTTATAAAGGCATGTACAGTACATTCATGTATTTCAATAGTAGTCGGTAATCTACAATTTATAAAAATTTAAAATTGAGGACTGGCGTAGTTTGCTTGCCTTATGCTCCATAACTTTATGTTCAAAATGGCGGAAAGCAAATCTTATCGACAAACATAATATGTAAGTATAAGTTGGTACATTTCAGATCATAGCAGGCTAAGAATATTCAAAACCTGACGATATTTTTTGTTTCAAACTTTCGAATAAGCTAAAGAACTGGGGATTACCCTTCTTAACTCACAACGAATCAGCGTAGCAAGCTAACGAAAAAAATATTCTGTCCGCTTATTGGAGATTTTAAACGAATTCGCTTCTACATTAATTAACGAAAATTCAAACGAATGAAATTTGTTTTGAATGTGTCCGTTTATGAGAGGTGATGAGATGAGAAAAAAGGAAGAAACTAATGTCCGTGTCCGTTTAAGAGAGTGTCCGTTTATTAGAATGCTTTTTATATGGGAAATTATAAATAAAAGCTGGTTCCCAAAAAATTGTCCGTTTAAGGGAACTGTCCGCTTATTGGAGCTGTCCGCAGGCGGAGCTTTCACTGTACTTACATATTAACCTGCTTAAGACTGTTCTGGACCTAAACTGCGTTTTTCAAATGGTATTGTGAAGCGATTAAATGACGTATCGAAATGATTATGGTGTGTAGACAAATTGGAGCACAATTTTATTTTAAGTTATTCGTTACTCTTAAAACTCCAAAAGGGCCAAAAATCGTTAATTTTCAAAGAGAATTCCATCAATATAAAAACATTTTTGAATAACATTTCTTGATGAGCATAAAATTCGACATTTAAACTGTATAACTATTGGAGAAAAAATTATCGTTTTAAACAAAAAAGATTTGAAAAACTATGAATACATTTTTTTTTTTAATAAGTATTTTTTCTTATGATGCGATATTTTTTTTTAAATCTCTTCATTTATTTAGCACGTTCTTTTTCTCAACACAGCAATCAAAACTTTTTGAAAAAAACTTTGTTCAAACACATTTTATTTCAAAATTAAGGGATAGCAAAATCTGCCTAAATTTGAAAATTCAAATCAGTAACGGCTGGCGGAAGTTACGATTCTCCGGAATCACTCTTAAGAGTGTTCCGGACTGAAACTGAAAATTCTTACTGCTTCAAGCGCCACCCAACTGCAGACGACAAATTTTGAACTAAATGCATATTACTAAGAGACAGAGAATCGCCTTGCTATGAGAATCGTGACTTCCGCCAGCCGTTACTGATTTGAATTTTCAAGGAGTTTTTGAGCCTTACTACTGAGTAACAAAGTACTTAATTAAAATTGTGCTCCAACAGTTATTTGGAAACAGTTTTTGGCTACACAATGACACCTTAATCATTTCAATACGACATTTAATCGCTTCACAATACCATTTGAAAGAACGCAGTTTTGGTCCGGAACACTCTTAATATGGCTGATATTAATATATCTGTCTATAAAAACTTCTTTTTTGCCTCACACTCGCCATCTATCCGCCATAGTTGGAACAAATTTTTGAGTTGCAAAGTAAACCCCAGGTTGTTGTTGTTTTGTGTGCAAAAACGCAGCTAATGAATCATTTTCCTAATTGATGTGAAGAGGCAGTGTCGGACACTAAGTGGTTAAGATGAATTTTTCTTTTTTTCTTTTGTACCAAAATAACCTTTCTAAATTGAGAGCAAACGCAGTCAATTTGCATGCATGAAGTATCAAGGAGAGCACTGCTTGCAAAAAATGGAAATTAAAAAAAAAAAAAAAAAAAAAATAGAAGACTTGCAATGGTTTCAATGATTTTAGTTGTTTTTTTTTTTTTTTAACAAAAGTAAATAACAAATTTTAATATACACAGGAGCCAATACATATTTGTTTAAAAGAAAGGAACGTGCAATGTGCATCACAGGAGCACTTCGCTCAACACCAACTGCAACCCTGGAAGTGCTTTTAAACCTAACACCTCTTGACATCTTCTCTCAATGGAACAGAAACAGTCCACGAATGTCGATCATCTCTGAACGATATGGCGGAATAGTTTAATATTCACCTCATTTGGGTGCCGGGCCACAGAGACATTCCTTGAAATTGCAAAGCCGATGAGCTCGCCAAAAACGGAACACTTCTGCCTAATGTTGGACAAAAATATAACACAGGAACTCCACTTGCTACATGCAAATATCTTCTCAAACAATATGCTCTAGAATCAGCAAATCCTATATGGTCACAGGGTACCACCTGCCTAGCATTCAAACAAATATAGCCAAGCATAGACCTGAAACGGTCAAAAGGCCGGATTTCCCTGAGCAGAAAAAATATAAGCTCTACAATTGGATTCATAACAGGAGACTGCCTCATAAGCAGACATGCTTTGAGGCTTGGGGTCTACGCAAACGACTTCTGAAGAAGCTGCATTGACGAGGAGGGAGGAAACAATCCAACACCTTCTGTGTAAATGTCCGGAACTCTCCAATAGAAGGAATAACTATATCGGTAATCCTTTCTTCCATAATACCAGTGAACTGGCAACGATCGACACAAAATGTCTCTCTAACTTACAAAATGGTTTGTTTAAGTTCATTACTCTCCCATTAGTAACCTCATTAGTGGTATCATAATGGACCCTTGAGGTCTAAGTGAGTCAATGACATCCGGACAGCAACTTCAACCTAACCTAACCTAACGTGCCATAAATTACTTTAAGCTATGCTGAGTTCTTCATAAGCTAATGTTTACTGAAGCAATAATAGTTGCGCCTTAAGCCGAAAGACTAGATACGAATCTTAAAATTTCATAATTAGTAAATTAATGCTTTCAAAATAACGAATCTATTATCAAAATTAAGAACAGATAAGACGACTCCGAGGTTTAACGTTCGAATTCGACTGTGCGAATAAAATATTATCAGTGCTGATTGTGATAGCGCGAGTACGTAAAACTTAAAACAGGGAACCCACCAATCACCTTAGACAGAAATATTATTTGCAGTTAGCAGACTTCACTTTGTTATTTATACACAATCACTCAATCTCAACCATTAAGGTCTCATCGATATAGACAAGAGGTCTAATAGTCTAATGGTAATTGAAACCTCGTTTGTTGCACTCAATGACGCGACGGTTTGAATAACTTTGTCAGAAACATGCCGCATCTTATAATTTAATGAATATTTGCACCAACTCATCACCCCTCGGGTTGTAGTCTCGAAGAAATCCATCTAAAACCACTTTGGCGCACTTTTCAAAAAAATCAACAATTCCGCGATTGACTGATTACTATCCGTTAAAATCAGAGTCTCTAAGTATCGTACGGCTTGACGTGTTGACATGCTTTTGTTGACACATAATAATAACCGAGTGAATAAAGCTGCACCTCTTATGCCAAATGCTCTTTTAAGGTTTTGCACTCTCGGCCGTTTAGTTGTTTTTCACATAACCGTCATCGATATTGTTAATTGCTCTTTACTTGTCCCTCTAGCTCGAACTATTCTATTTATGGGTTACATTAAAAGATATTGTTAAGATTAATGGTTTCCGGAACCTCGTCTATAAGATTTATTAAATTAACACTAACTGTAGGTCTCTACAAAAAAAAAAAAAAAAAACAGTATCGATCGTATAAGTCTGTTGCCATTCCTCAAATACCATCCACAGTGTTGCGACGCGCTGCATGGAGGGATTGGTAAATTAATATCGTTTAGTTTATAAGTGATTTGTGTTGTGAGTGGACGCGTGACCAACAAAATTTGTAGCAAATTTATGGAATTTCGATCGGAATAATGGGAACACCCCAATATCACACAACAAACATCGATGATGATGATGATGAAGACACGCCCGAAACTGTAGATACTGCGAAATTTGACAAGATCGCGTATTTATTTGGCGATATTGGCTTGTGGCAGACCATGTGGACGATTATTTTATCACTATTTCAAATTATTTGCACATTTCATATATTTTCGTTTGT
Organism: Sphaerophoria rueppellii; assembly: GCA_920937365.1. Lineage (NCBI taxonomy): Eukaryota > Metazoa > Arthropoda > Insecta > Diptera > Syrphidae > Sphaerophoria > Sphaerophoria rueppellii. The sequence continues at coordinate 67,425,472 of CAKKXW010000004.1, read as the reverse complement.
TTTCCAAGTAAGTTCAACAACTATCTCGATAATTTGAATTTAATAAGATAAGTAAGTCACACGCATGATTATTCGTTTCAAGATACTTAAAAAGTGTAACTTTTGCACGCGAGACGAGCAGCAGAAGCTGCAGCTGCAATACAGCGAGATGCTGTCAGTCCAGGTGGTTAATCGAAATCGAAACCTTTGGGAAAAGTCAAGTTGTTAGTCGAGTTTCATTTCAATTTGTTTTTTGTTTTCTATTCATAAGCAGAGCCAGTGAACTCAACTACTTTAAAAACCTGTAGCTACAAAAATAACAAGTTTATTCGATTCAAAGTTCAGAGTTTCGATTTGTGGTTTTATCGAAAAATTGTGATTGTAAACAATTTTGTGGAAATTTTTGTAATTTTGAAATTGTAAGGAAGTCATAAAACCACACAATAAAGGTGTGTGCAGCCAATAAGGTCAGCAGAGGGCTCATAACATTTATGACTTTTTACTTTTTGTATTTTTGTATTTGTATTTTTAATTGAATTTGCTGTACAATAAGAAACATATAATTCTTTTCGGAAGCACAGATGACAAATAAAAAAAAAACCAAAATAAAAATTAAAAAAATTATAAACATAATCGCTATCCAGGAAATGCGATGGGATGGACCGGGCAAAAGAAGGATGAGAAACTGCGAAATCTACTATGGTAATTGTTACCGAGAGCAACAACAGTGACACTTTGGATGCAGATTCGCCGTGGGAAGATGACTCAGGCAAAAAGTCTTGAGCTTCAAATGCGTGAGCGAAAGCATTACGACAATCCGAATCAAGGCTAAATTCGGCAACATTAGCCTAATATGTGCGCATGCCCCCACAGAAGAGAAAAAGGACAACACCAGAGACGAGTTCTACGAGCTCCTGGACAAAACGTACGAGGAATGTCCTACCTTTGACATTAAAATCGTCCTCAGCGATTTTAACGCAAAGCTTGCAAAAGAGGACATCTTTGGTGGAACGGTCGGAAAGCACAGCCTGCACGACACCACATCCGATAACGGATTCAGGCTGATCAATTTTGCTGCGGGCCGAAATGTTGTGGTAGCAAACACCTGGTTTCCTCATCTCAACATCCATTAAGGTACATGGAGATCTCCTGATCAATCAACCGTCAACAAGATTGATCACATTGCGATCGACGGAAATCACCTGTCCAGCATTTTAGATATTCGAACTTTCCGAGGAGCTAACATCGACTCGGACCATTACCTCTTCGTAGCCAAGGTAGTGCTATGAATATCCCGAAAACGGCCAAAACAAGGAGATGCTGCAAGAAAATTCGACGTCGGACGGCTACAATCGCAAGAGATCGCCATCCTTCTCTGATCGAGTGTCAAGTAACCTCTTAAGAAGTTCTATGTCGCCAACATCAAGTATCGAAGACCAGTGGCAACTTTGCCAGAAAGCAGTTAGAGATGCCGCCTCTAATGTGCTGGGTTTCACACAGCCACCAAAACGAAACCCCCAGTTTGACGAAGAATGCAGGCAGGCCCATGCAGCCAAGCAGGAGGCATACAAAGCGGCGCTGCATAGAAGGACAAGAGCTGCTTGTGAGCTCTACGAGCGAAAGAGCAGAGTGGAACGCCGCCGGTTTCTCAGGAGAGAGGAACGCCGGCTTCTCAGGAGAGAGGAACGCCGGCTTCTCAGGAGAAAAAAGAGAGAGCATGAGAAGCTTCAGATCGAGGATGTTGAGTGAGCCAACAGCAGGAATGAAGTTCGGAGGTTTTACCGAAAGGTTAAACAGCTGGCTCAAGGTCATCGAGCAAGAACCGATGTCTGCAGAGATAAACAAGGGAACTTCATAGTAGAATCGCAGTGAATGCTGGGGATTTGGAGGAACCACTTCTGTAGATTGTATAACGGACACGATGATAGCCAACAATTCCGTGAACCCGACCTAGAAGAAGTGAAAACCGCAATAGCACAGCTGAAATCCAACAAAGCCGCTGGTGCAGATGGACTAGCTGCTGAGTTGTTCAAAGCAGCAGGCGGCGAGCTAGATAGGAGCATGCACCAAATCATCTGTAAGATATGGTCAGAGGAATGCATGCCCGATGAATGGAACCTCAGCATTCTTTGCCCGATCCTGAAAAAGGGAGATCCTCTAAACTTCGCCAACTACAAAGGAATAAGTCTACTTAACATCGCCTACAAGATCCTCTCTGCCGTAATATGTGAACGTCTGAAGCCTTTCGTCATCATTCTGATTGGTCCTTATCAATGTGGCTTCAGGCCAGGAAAGTCAACCATCGACCAAATTTTCACGTTTCGGCAGATCCTGGAAAAGACCTTTGAACACCAAATCGATACCCACCGCCTTTTCATTGATTTTAAGGCCGCATATGACAGCATCTACACAGACGAACTGTACAAAGCTATGCCTAGTTTTGGCATCCCTTCCAAGCTCGTTCGCTTGTGCAAAATGACGATGGAGAACTCACGCTGCTCGATCAAGGTTGGCAACGAGCTTAAGGAATGTTTCGACGTCAAAAAAGGATTCAGATAAGACGATGAACTGTCATGCAATTTCTTTAACATCGTTCAACTTTTCGCGTACGCCTCGCCGATGATATTGATATAATGGGAAGAACACTGTGTGATGTCAATGACGCCTTTGTGAGAATTGAGACAGACGCGGCAAAAATGGGTTTAGCGGTAAATGAGGGAAAAACGAAGTATATGCTGTCTTCGAGGAAGGACACCCAACACCGACGGCTCGGACAGAACGTCACAATAGACGCATATAACTTCGAGGCAGTAGAGGAGTTTGTCTACCTAGGCCACCCACGCTATAAACACGGGCAATAACACCAGCGCCGAGAACAGACGAAGAATAACTCTTGCTAATCGCTGTCAAGGTCCAGAGACTCAGATGGCTCGATCATTTAGAGCGGATGGACACCAATGCTCCGGCCCGGAAAGCCTTCGACACTATTCCCGAGGGACGTAGGAGGAGAGGAAGACTGCGACTCAGGTGGCGCACTCAAGTGGAAGAGGACCTCAATCAACTTGGAGTGCAAAACTGGAGACAACGTTGAATCCCTGTACTAACAGTCCGAAATTGGACTCGAGGACTGATGAGCATTCTTAGATGGGTGAGTATTACAGATAAATATAGTAAAAGTGGAGGAATGCAACTGGCTATTTCACTTGCGAGGACTTGAACTATTTGTATGGTTGTAGGCGAAAAGAGATATGTATGACGGGCCTCTAAAATATTTTCCTCAAAACGTATTAGTCTGGCTTTGAATCTAGGCAGGTTAACGATACACCAACTATTCACAATTTCACATCGAGACTTATCTAGAAAATGACTTAAAAACTTAAGCTTTACCCATCATATCTTCGAAGACTTCACCTAAGATTTTTACACATAATGACACCCAGTCATGTGATTTTTTTTCAAATTCTGGAGCAGATTTGCAAGATAAGTGATTACAAGGAAAATATAAAACTTAAAACGGCACCTAAATAGAAGTTAAGCGAAGAATTACCTTATCATCATATCATTATATTTTTAACAAAACTGTTAATACAACACAAACTTAAACAAAAATTAAAAACAAACAAGAGTGCATTCTACTCTTCCCAAACTCGTCCATTAATCAACTGTGGGAATATTCTTGTTCGCCACAACACTGATTGCGTTATACATCGCTAATAATCAAAATGATTCAAATTTTGCAATTCGCAATTTGCAATTACACATTAATGAAATCCCTGCTAACCATTCTTATTGTGTTTACCATTCACTGCTAATGGCAGTATAATTACTGTACATATTGCTAAAATTTAAACAGAAATAAAAAGAATAAGCTCTTTATCTCATGCAATTTTTGGAATTATATAGATATAATAAATTAAATACATAATAAAAATGTGATTAAAATTTGTTCAACAAAATAAAATGAATGTTGTCTTTGTCGGTAATATCTTAAGCATAAACAATTAAGCTTGCAGGGCACTTTTAGTGGCTCATAAAAACTTACCAAGATCGTTCAGCTTTAAATTTGATTACGAAAAAACCTTCTCTTAACAACTGTTATTCTCTTCATATTGAGAGTGGAAATATGTTCTTAGAATTAAGAAAAACAATGTTCATGCTTGGGTCGTTCGAACTTGCTCCTGTAAATCAAATAATTATACCTCATAAGAAAAAAAAATCAAATTCATAAATTGAAATATGTATGTATCTCAAAAAAAAATTTTTTATTTGAAAAAAAAAGATGTCATAAGAATTCTTAAAAAGTTGTTTATTTTTTCAAATTCAAAAAATATGCTTGGAGCGTTATTTTTATTTTAACTCTTTATGTATTAAATTTTTTGAAACTCTTAAAAATAATTTGCGTTAATGCAATTTTCAAGAATATGTAAATATTCATTTTTTAATGAAATTTCGATTTCTAATATTGCTTGCGTTTTTGAGATACAGAATTTTGAAAAAAAAGAATTCAATTAATTTTTAAAAGTACTTTTTTTTATTTAAAACATTATTTTTATTTTTCGGATTTTTATTTTTTGAGAAAATCTTATAACAAAAAAATACGATTCTATGAGAGTTACCATTTTGGAGCAATAAAAACATATTTTATTTTACATAAAATTTAATAAATAAATAGAGTGGAGCGACAGTTCTTGAAGAGCCAAGGCCTAAGTGGCTTACTCTCATCAACAATTCTCTAGGTGCGTGTGAAAAATTGAGGGGACCTACAATTCATAACACTGACTCCGAACGGCAAACTTAAGAAGCACTTTTCGTGACAGATTGAAGTTTTGTCAGTTCTTCGCAAGAGGCAGTGCTTGTGAATGATGAACTAAGAACTATGGACACGAGTAGGACTCGCACCCACAACGTTCTGCTTAGCAGACAACGAACTTAACCACTAAGCTATGGAGGCTACATAATATACATTTATGTTTTACATTGTTTTTTTTTTCAAAAATAAAATACAATTATGTTTAAAAAACAAATTCGAAGGAGTTTTTGTATGGTCACCGTTAATTTTAATCTTAGAAAACAAAATAAGAAATAACGACCCACAAAAATTCGCAACAGCCTCTTATTTTCAAGTTTGAAGTTAATCGAACCAGTAGTTAAGGCTCAAGGTGCGTTTACAGGCAGATGGACGGAATCGCCGGACCCACTTTTTTCCACTTCTCTATCATCGTTATGTCATATCTCATCATTATCTCAACTTTTTTTTTCACGCATTCAATACTCGCCATAAATTCTATATGTCGCAAGTAAAAATGTGTTGGAGTATAGGAGAGATATTAGAATTAGGGAGAGTTCGACCAAGGGCATGCTTTAAGTATGAAATCAACAGTCTCCGCCAGCTAGCTCGGTCCTTAGCTAGTTGTCTCCAGTTTTGCACTCCAAGTTGATTGAGGTCCTCTTCCACTTGAGTGCGCCACCTGAGTCAAGGTCTTCTTCTCCTTCTACGTCCCTTGGGAATAGTGTCGAAGGCTTTCCGGGCCGGAGCATTTGTGTCCATCCGCTCTAAATGACCGTGCCATCTGAGTCTCTGGACCTTGACCCTTCTGGCTAGGTCCATGTCGTTGTACAACCTGTAAAGTTCGCTGTTATATCTTCTTCGCCATTCCTCTTCAATGCAACGGGGATAAAGATGACCCGAAAAACTTTCCTCTCAAAACAGCTTAAGGCACTTTCATCCGATTTTGTCAAAGTCCATGTTTCTGCACCGTACAGCAGGACTGGGATGATGAGTGTGTTGTACAGTTTTACCTTAGTTGCTCGAGAGAGGGCTTTTCCACTCAATTGCTTTCTTAGCCCAAAGAAACAGCGATTAGCAAGAGTTATTCTCTGTTTGATCTCGGCGCTGATGTTATTGCCCGTGTTTATAGCGGAGCCTAGGAAGACAAACTCCTTTACTACCTCGAAGTTCATTGCATCTTTTGTGACGTTCTGTCCAAGCCGTCGGTGTCGGTGGTCCTTCCTCGATGACAGCATATACTTCGTTTTTCCCTCATTTACCGCTAAACCCATTTTTGCCGCGTCTGTCTCAATTCTCACAAAGGCGTCATTGACATCACACTGTGTTCTTCCCATTATATCAATATCATCGGCGCGGCGTACGCGAAAAGTTGAACGATGTTAAAGAAATTGCATGACAGTTCATCGCCTTGTCTGAATCCTTTTTTGACGTCGAAACATTCCGTAAGCTCGTTGCCAACCTTGATCGAGCAGCGTGAGTTCTCCATCGTCATTTTGCACAAGCGAACGAGCTTGGAAGGGATGCCAAAACTAGGCATAGCTTTGTACAGTTCGTCTGTGTAGATGCTGTCATACGCGGCCTTAAAATCAATGATAAGGCGGTGGGTATCGATTTGGTGTTCAAAGGTCTTTTCCAGGATCTGCCGCAATGTGAAAATTTGGTCGATGGTTGACTTTCCTGGCCTGAAGCCAAATGATAAGGACCAATCAGATTGTTGACGAATAGCTTCAGACGTTCACATATTACGGCAGAGAGGATCTTGTATTCGATGTTTAGAAGAGTTATTCCTCTTTAGTTAGCGCAGTTTAGAGGATCTCCCTTTTTCAGGATCGGGCAAACAATGCTGAGGTTCCATTCATCGGGCATGCATTCCTCTGACCATATCTTACAGATGATTTGGTGCATGCTCCTATCTAGCTCGTCGCCTGCTGCTTTGAACAACTCAGCAGCTAGTCCATCTTCTCCAGCGGCTTTGTTGGGTTTCAGCCGTGATATTGCGGTTTTCACTTCTTCTAGGTCGGGTTCACGGAATTGTTGGCTATCATCGTGTCCGATGAAAGGCTCCTGTCTGACGGCGGTGTTTTTTTCGTCGTCGCCGTTATACAATCTACAGAAATGGTCTTTCCAAATCCTTAGCATTGACTGCGATTCTCCTATGATGCTCCCTTGTTTATCTCTGCAGGCATCGGTTCTGGCTCGATGACCTTGAGCCAGCTGTTAAACCTTTCGGTAAAACCTCCGAACTTCATTCCTGCTGTTGGCTCACTCAACATGCTCTCTCTTTTTTCTCCTGAGAAGCCGGCGTTCCTCTCTCCTGAGAAGCCGGCGTTCCACTCTCCTCTTTCGCTCGTAGAGCTCACAAGCAGCTCTTATTCTTCTATGCAGCGCCGCTTTGTATGCCTCCTGCTTGGCTGCATGGGCCTGCCTGCATTCTTCGTCAAACTAGGGGTTTCGTTTTGGTGGCTGTTCGAAACCCAGCACATTAGAGGCGGCATCTCTAACTGCTTTCTGGCAATGTCACCACTGGTCTTCGATACTTGATGTTGGCGGCATAGGATTCCTTAAGAGGTTACTTGACACTCGATCAGAGAAGGATCTGGCGTTGAGATGAGGGAACCAGGCGCTTGCTATAACAACATTTCGCCCCGCAGCAAAATTGATCAGCCTGAATCCGTTATCGGAAGTGGTTCGTGTAGGCTGTGCTCTCCGACTGTTCCACCAAAGATGTCATCTTTTCCAGCTTTGCGTTAAAATCGCCGAGGAAAATTTTTATTTAACGACTTATAACCCATCACAAATTTAGCACAAAAATAGGTTCAATAACTATTTCCGGCCAATTATTATTATTTGTATTTTTTCCTTACAATGCAAGCAACAAATATTTTATCTATTTCATGTCAATTCCACAATGGGTAACCACTACCTCCAACTTCGTTTACATTGTATTACAGGGGGCGTTGGCGGAATATTATTTATGAACAATCCAGCCCTCAATTTTATTTTTAATTCGATGTAGTTGAGTTGAGTTTTGTTGAAAGTAATAAATAAAAATCTTTGACACTGCCGATATTGTTGGATCACGATTAAATCAGGTTTGTTTTTCATCGTTTAGTCATAGACTGAAACATTGATTTGAAACACGCAATCAAACGTGTGGTAAGTTTAAGTTCATAGTCTTACTTGACATTCAACGTACAGATGAACAGCAAACCCTTCATGGAAGGTTTGTTTTTGGCCAATATTACAAGTCATCAAATAAACCTGCTCACATTTTAAAGCAAATATCCAAACAAAGTATCAAAAGATTTCTCACACGATCGGAAAAAAATATACGCTCTAGTTGAACATGCAACTTATATCAGGTTAAGGTATATTTCGTTTTAACCTCTTTTCCTTTCAAGCCAAGACTTATCGATCGATCAAGCAGACACCACTTTTGGAACGAATGTGCACTTGAAAGAACCTCTTTAAAGCAAATACTTCATAGCCATGCATGCATTTCGATCACTTGGATACAAATTAGTTGTCTTTGGCAAGTGGAGGAAAAGAATTCATAGTAAATTAAATAGTGCATGCCATGGTTGATGCAATGATATTGTGCTATTGCATTTTTTAAATGACCTAAATAGTCGGTTGGCAGTTTTGTAATTTAATACAAACTATCTTAAGGTCATTGAACTTGATCTCGATAAATAAGAGAAATAAGTCAATTCGAAAAAAAATTGCGCATACGTACTGGTGACCGAGTATTGGATGAATTATGTGATTTGTTCATTCAATTTATTCAAAACTCATTTCCGATGATAATCTTATTGCTTTTTAATGACTGGTGTTAAGCAAATGTGTGTAATATTGGTCGTTTGGTTTTTAAGTACGTGTCACACGTCCGTGTGATTACCGCTCTAATAGTTGTTATAGCCCAGGAGCCCTCATACAAGAAATTCCCGTCATCGCGCCCACTAAAATTTTAGTCATTACATATTATAAAAATGGATGTGTGTTTGTTTGTATGTCTCTTATAGAGTCCGAAATGGCCCAACAGATATTTGTGAAATTTTCATGGTTGATTTCAGTTGTATTCAGTAATGATTTCTGTGGAAAAAAAAATTGGTAAAACCTCATGGAAGAGTGGGAAAACTGGAAAAACCAAAAAAAAGGTCGGAAAGTAGATTTTTTTTTTGCTTTTAAAATGGGTTTTCGAAAAGAACTCGGAAAACTCATTGGTTTTCAAAGGGAAACTGGAAAATTTGTGATGGGGAACTGGTAAGCAAGAAAAAGCAAAAAATAACTGGAAAATGGAAAATTTGAAATGCGAAAAAAAAAATTGGTCGGGTTGCAGGTAATAAGTAGTGGGTTTCTGGCTAATGGTGTGACGGTAAGCGTGTAGAAATAATTGGTAGCGGCTAACAGAGTAGTGTCGTAAAGGGGTAGCGGATATGGGTAGACGTTCTGGGTAGCACAAGGGGGTAGTGGGTTGGGTAGTGTGGTAGAGGGTTATCCTTATCGATTATCGATTGAGGCAGTACAAAGTCTTCAGGGTCAGCTAGTGAGGTATAAAAGATAACGCCATGACGAATAAGATTTGCTTGGTCGGCGTGAATTTACTTAGCCGGGAAGGCCGCGCATACCTGTTGCAATGTGTTGAATGACGGTGAAATGTCTCCAACATCACGGTTTCTATTCCTGTTTCTTCCATTACACGCATCCTTATGTTAGATGCAGAAATACCTTGGCTTGCTTGCTTTCAATCTGCCGAAGGTATCGCTCAAACCAGATTTTATTATGAACTAAAGCACTGTGTTTCATTATAAACTACAGTAGTTTTGTTCATAAAAAATTGGTTTGCGCTATACTTGTTATAAATCCTTCAAATGTGATGTTAATCGGTGATTTGAATGCGAGAGTTGGAACGAAGCAAGGAGTGATGAATGAGTTAAGAGGATGCCGCAGGCTTTCAAAAGATTCGTGTTCTAACACAAGAGGAATGTTAGATTTTTGAAATACGTTTGGTCTGTGTATACTAAGCGCCGCCGGCGACTGTTCAGGTCACTTTACGTTTGTTGGAGGACAAGGGGCATCAGTGATCGATTAAGCTATCAAAGGGGAAGATTGAGAACCCTTCGTGAAAGATTTTGAAATTAGTGAAGTGCCATATTTAGACCATTTACCTATTGTTGTGACTGATGATGAAAATACCGTTATGCGACTCCTGCCAAAACTCAAATGGAAAGAAGCTAAGGCTCAAGAATATCGACGCTCTCTAGGTCTGCAACTTCAATCGCATCACATTGGAGAATTTTCCAACTTGGAACAATTTATAAAGGCCTCTAACCCACAAGTAGAACCCGAAAAAAGTTAAAGGAATACTTAAAAAAGAACCTTGGTTTGATGATAAATGTCAAAATGCTCAAAAAGCTTCTTTTGCATGGTTGCAAATTTTCCGTAACTCCACCCAAGGATTATTTAAGGGTTTCTATATAAAAGCCAATAAGAAATTTAAAGAGTTGTGTAAATAAAAAAAAAAATTATATAATTAATATTTATTTATTTATTTATTTATTTATCTACGATTATTAATCTACAGATTTGGAGATAATTTACAATAGAAAAACTGTACAATATTATCTTAATGGTTATTATTACATTTATGTGTTAAAAAT
>CAKKXW010000004.1:67389001-67406613 GCA_920937365.1 Sphaerophoria rueppellii | reverse complement strand
AAGGAGGGGACAGGGGACTCATAAATGTTGCAACAATTGTTTTCGATTAAATCACGATTTAGCAAATATTTTTGCTCAGCAATTATAATACTCAATACTTAAAGTGGAATGCAATGAGTTACTTTTTTAGGAGTTTTTAAAATGCAAATTAAAATTATGGAAATAGTGTGAGTATTTTTTTATTGTTCTTATATGCAAATGAAGTCGATGACGACGTGCCTCCAAGTGCAAAATGAGGTGTGACAAGTAATATCAAGCAGTGAAGTGGAATAAATAAACTGATACAATTGGAGTAGGAAATTTCGTTTGATTTCCAGACATGTACCGAATAAGTATTTAATTTGTATCGAGTTCTAGACTAACGATAAATAAAAATCAAAACAAGCATAGGGGGTCTCATTAATGGAGAACACGAATTCTGTGAAGAAGGTGCAGCTGCAGAAGGTGATGGTCTTGAAATTTTGTTTGTTCTCACGCTTGGAAATGGCGCACAATATGTTCCATGAAAAATTACCAGAAATGGTAGAAATAGAAGTAGTAGTAAGAGTCAAACCATAATGGATATCTTATTCGACTACTGTTTTTTGGTAAAACTGCGGCGATAGTCCCAGAGCAAGGTTAAGATCAAAAAGTTCGAATAAGTTTTGATGCTTTTACATGCTTTTTCTTCTCACATCCTGTGTTTAAGTAGAAGAGATGATGACAATAACAGTTGTATTTATAAAGATTTCTTAAGAGCGTTTTGACACATTAATAAGTAAGTACAGGAAGCTTTCAAGTTTTACTTGCCAAAAGTCAAATTAAACGTTGCCAAAGACAAACAAAAAAACAACTAAAATTTGCAAGATCGGGTCGTTCGAATTTTCTCCTTTAATCTAAATTACTAACTTTCTTAGTTAAGGTGGCACTACAGTCCGTTGTGGACTGGGCCTTGAGCTGCTTGTCTCCAGTTTTGCACACTAAGTTGATTGAGGTCCTCTTCCACTTGAGTGCGCCACCTGAGTCGCGGTCTTCCTCTCCTCCTACGTCACTCGGGAATAATGTCGAAGGCTTTCCGGGTCGGAGCATAGGTGTTCATCCGATCTAAATGACCGAGCCATCTGAGTCTCTGGACCTTGACCCTTCTGGCAAGGTCCATGTCGTTGTACAACCCGTAAAGTTCGCTGTTGTATCTTCTTCGCCATTTCCCTTCAATGCACACGGGGCCAAAGATGACCCGAAGAACTTTCGTCTCGAAACAGCTTAAGGCACTTTCATCCGATTTTATCATTTTATGAGGGTATTGTACAATTTTACCTCAGTTGCTCGAGAGTGGGCTCTTCCACTCAATTGCTTCCTTCGCCCAAAGAAACAGCGATTAGCAAGAGTAATTCTTCGTCTGATCTCGGCCCTGGTGTTATTGCCCGTGTTTACAGCGGAGTCTAGGTAGACAATTTTCTTTACTACCTCGAAGTTGTATGCGTCTATTGTGACGTTCTGCCCGAGCTGTCGGTGTTGGGTATCCTTCCATCGACGACAGCATATACTTCGTTTTTTCCTCTTTTACCGCTAAACCCATTTTTGCCGCTTCTGTCTCAATTCTCACAAAGGCGCCATTAACATCACGCTGTGTTCTTCACATTGTATCAATATCAATGGCGTACGCGAGAACTTGAACAGATTTTTGGAAGATCGTGCCTCTGGTGATGACGGTGGAGTTCTGCACTATCTTCTCAAGAACGATGGTAAAGAAATCACATGATAGTGCATCGCCTTGTCTGAATCCTTTCTTGACGTCGAAAGATTCCGTAAGCTCGTTGCCAACCTTGATGGAGCAGCGTGAGTTCTCCATCGTCATTTTGCACAAGCGAACGAGCTTGGTAGGGATGTCAAAACTAGACATAGCTTTGTACAGTTCGTCTCTGTACATGCTGTCATACGCGGCCTTAAAATCGATGAAAAGGTGGTGGGTATCGATTTGGAGTTCATAGGTCTTTTCCAGGATCTGCCGCAACGTGAAAATTTGGTCGATGGTTGACTTTCCTGGCCTGAAGCCACATTGATAAGGACCAATCAGATTGTTGAGCTTCTATGCAGCGCCACTTTGTATGCCTCCTGGTGGGCAGCATGGGCCTGCCTGCATTCTTCGTCAAACCAGGGGTTTCGTTTTGTTGGCTGTGTGATACCCAGCACATTAGAGGCGGCATCTCTTGCAATGTTGCCACTGGTCTTCGATACTTGATGTTGGCGGCATAGGACTCCTAAAGAGGTTACTTCACAATCGATCAGAGAAGGATCTGGCGATCTCTTGCGATTGAAGCCGCCCGACGTCGAATTTTCTTACAGCATTTCCTTGTTTTGACCGTTGTCGGGATATTCGTAGCACTACCTTGGCTACGACGAGGTCAATTAATCATAGTCACTTTTGTAAAAACGTGAGATCAAAAAGACGTATCTGGAATAAAGCAGTTTAGTTCTTTCGTAAAAAACGCCCTTTAGTAGAAAGATGAACTTTACGTTTTACTCTAGGGGAAGAATGGAAGTATTTATGTTGTAACCCGAAAAGTATTTGAAAAGTGTGCTTGTCTTCTGCAAAGTCAACTTTTTGTTTCTGGTACTAGGGATCTCCAGCCATTGACATCTAATTTAAGTTATCAAAATAAGGCCATACTTAACAGAGATAATTTGTAAGAAATTTTAGAAGATTTGAAGAAAGCAACGTAGAGAACAATTTTGAACACCACACACGTTTCCAGTTAATACCAACTACACCACGCATTTTGTAGGTAGATCGCAAACACTTTTGGATGTCTTCTTTGTAAGTGATATCAATGATGTGATACATTATGACCAGTTGTCAGCACCAGTTTTCTCAAACCACGATCTCATTTACTCAGCGTTTGATTTTAAGATGCATCTACGAGAAGAGTAGATTATTCTCGTCTGGAACAAAATATTCAAAGTGTTAATTGGGAAAGTGTTTACTATCTACCATCTCCCAATGCTCAATTATAATATCTGAATTCAAATATTTTAAATCTGTTTGAAAATTTCGTTCCAATTAGAACAAGGAGTATCAACCAAAGTCCTTGGTTTTCTAATGAAATTCGACAGCTCTTATTTCAACGGGATCAAGCTTATAAAAGGTGGAAAAGGTTTAAATTAGAGGTTCAACATCATTATTATCGTACCCTCCACAACCTAGTTGTAAGAAAAATAAGATCCGCTAAAGTTGAAATGTATAAGAGTAAGCTAGGAACAACATCAAACAAACGTCAATGATGGAAAAACCTGAGAGAAATTGGAATTGGAAAACAAAACACAGTTTGCAAAGAGGATATTGATGTAGATGAACTTAATCAGAAATTCGTTTCGCTCCCTTTTCCACATCTTTCTCGTTTTTCTTCTGAGCTTGATGAGCCTATCAATGTTTCTCACTCAGATAATCCTTTTGTATTTGTTTGTGTTGAAAGCACAGATATCGTTGGAAGCTTACTATCTATCAAGTCGAACGCAGTTGGAATAGATAATATTCAATATTCATCCAATTTTCGTAACGGCCATTTTACCATATATTTTGCCCTATTTAACGCACCTTTTTAATATTATTTTAATGACTGGTATTTTTCCAAAAGTGCGGAAACAATCTAAAATGTTGCCTATTCCTAAAGGAAACAATATGAAAGAGCATAGACCGAGTATAGAAATCGGTCTATGCTCTTTCATATTGTTTCCTTACTTGTCCAAAGTTTTCGAGAGAGTCTTACAAAAATAACTCAATGCTTATCTAAGAGCTCAAAATATCATGTCCCCTATGCAATTTGGTTTTCGTCAGCAGCATAGTTGCACCACAGCTATTATAAATGTTGTTGAACAAATTAGATTGGCCCTAGACGATGATCTTGTAACTTTTTTAGTACTGCTTGATTACTCCAAAGCCTTCGATACGGTGGATCATTATAATTTATGTTATAAACTCTCTTCCCAATATGGTCTATCATCATCTGCTGTTCATTTAATACAAACGTATTTGCAGTCTCTGTAAACAATATAATTTCGTGCTTTCTTCCCACAGTTAGAGGTGTTCCCCAGGGTTCTATTTTGGGACCCCTTCTTTTCTCGTTATATATTAATGAACTTCCAGCTAAGATCTCGGGGTGTTCAATTCAAATATATGCTGATGACGTTCAGTTGTTTAGAAGCTGTCCTCTCGGACTAATCGATGATTGTGGACATATTATTAACAATGATCTCGCTGAAATACTTAGTTGATCACAAGATAATGGACTTTTCCTTAATTCACTCAAGTCGAAATGCATAGTGATTAGTAAAAAAGTGCTTGATCTAAATTATTTCCAAAGTATCATCTTGAATGGTACACCAATCGCATATACATCCAGCGCAAAAAATCTGGGTATGTTGTTTAATAGGACGCTGACTTGGGACAGTCATATAAATGCGGCCGTGGGTAAGGCTTATGGAATCCTTAGAATGTTGTGGTTATCACTTCATTACATGCCTTTAAATACTCGGATGATGCTAGCAAAAACTATAGTAGTTCCGATATTGACATAATGGTTGCGAAATCTACTGCAACTGCGATGCTGTCAGTAGGAGAAAATTGAATGTAGCCTTCAATAACACAATTCGCTACATATTTGGCTTGCGTCGGTTTGATCGTATATTTTTTCGTTTAAAATATACGATATGTCCTTCGATCATCTTATTCGGTATAGAACTCTTCTCTTACTCTTCAATATAATTCAAACACAAAAACCTTGTAGTTTGTTTAATAGGATACGGTTCAGCTCCTCAAACAGATCCCAAGTGCTATTATACTCTCGGTTTACTTGTCAGACCTCAGAGGAACAATTTTTCATCTGTGCTATACGTCTTTAGAACCTCCTTCCAAGAAATGTAAGAAGAATTAATCACAGTTTCGTAGAGAGCTTCGAAGTTACTTTCAAGATGCGTAATTTTGTACTTTCTTTTTATTTTTGTTAAAATTGTCTTACAAAAAGGATCTTATAAGTGAGATGTATGTATAAAATGTTAATAGAGTTAACGGTTTCAGCACGGAAAATGTGAAAAAAGAAAAAAAAAAAACAAAATTTGCCAAATATTTTCAATTTTAATGTTAAATAATTTTTAATTTTTTTTTTTATGAAGTAGCTTATCTCCATTTATTTTAATGTATTATTAGCAAAACACTAATTTATAAGATTTTTTTCTTACTGTGTTTATGCATTCAATAAAAAATATATTATTATTATTATTACATAACCATCTACATCTACACAATGTCTTTCACTGTTATCATCAATCTACTTCACCTTATATAGAAATCAATCAACATCAGTTTGTTAATCACAAAATTCTCCCATAATTAAACAGGAACCGTGCTTGCATTCTCAACATCCCTGGCCATGTTCATGACACTGCGAGTCATAATTGGATTTGCATCGATGACCGTTGCTGTGGTTAGTTTTGTTCTAGTCGTCGAATTGGTAAGCGGCAAATGGCGAACAATAATTGGTATCCTTAATATCCTACCGGTAGCACTTTCCTATATCTTCACATCGGGTATAGCTTATTTAACGCGCGACTGGCGTTTTATGCAATTGGTTATATCGGTGCCGTGGATTGCATTGTTATTCATTTGGTAAGTTGTATTCTATTTGAACATTGTTTGTTTTTTATTTTGTGCGAGAAGGTGTAAAATACATTTGCATCATGATTGATATTCGAGCGAAAATTTTACATTACCTACTTTGTTTAGGAGTGGAACCAGCTTCAAGGTATTGTTAACATTCATTTGTTCACTGCAAGTTGATTTTTCGATTGTGTATCACAATATAGATAGGTAGTGATTCAACAAAAAATAACATTTGAAAATTCGATTAAATTTCGGTCAAGAAATAGCAACACTTTCTTCCATTTGCACGACTAGGTCTCACGAACTTTCTCCTGGAGTCCAAAACTTAACTCACAGAAAAACATTTAAAAGTAAAAACATGCGTACCTACTTAAAATTCATATATGTATGAAAAATTAAATTGAAATATGTACATCAAAAACACATTTTATCTAAAAAAAATAAAATGCATGTTATTAAATTTCTAACAAACTGTTGATTTTTTAAATTAAAAACACAAAATTATTGGAGCACTTTTTTAAATTAATTTTCTATATGTAGGTACAATTTTTCAAAAATGTCCTAAAATTAATCTGGGTAGCTATACAGTATTTAAGAAAATGTAAATATAAGTCTTACATTAAGAAAAAAAAAAAAAATAAATTGAATTTTTTTTGAAAACAAAATATTATATGGGGTTAGGCATTAAATTTGCACTCTTTAACAAAAATGTATGGTGGCTACCCTCTCAAAAATGAAATCAAAAAACCACCACACAAATTCGCTCAAACCACAAATTTCCAAAGTTGAAGTCAATCAAACCAACAGACAGACGGAGGGAATAGCCGGTTCCGTTTTTTTCGACTTCCCTATCATCGTAATGTTATATTTGATCAACATCTTATTTTTTTTTTTTTTAGAGGACTACAATGCTTGCCATATTCTATATGTTGCAAGTAGATATATATATGGTGTACAGATTACATTCGTATCCACAAACGGCATGAATCGTCAGATAAGGTTTCTTATATTCAATTCAGTAACTCTTTTAGATCTAGTCTGTTTTGGTCTTTTTATTGTTTTTAGTTGTAATGACTGATAATTTCAGAGTCAATGATTGCAATATTCGTGGGCTAAGAATTAATTTTCTTGCTGCGTATATCCACACAGTTTCCAACAGGCCTGCTGTATGTGCACTGAGTGAAACCCAAGTAGGTGAGAATTCCGACCCTACTAAATTTTTTATTCATGGGTATTGCTTAGTGCCTTTTTTCTTCTCCCACCATGGTCTCGCCGTCTACATTGGGAATGAAGTTGCTTATCAATTCTTACCACAATATGGACGCTGCTCCAACCCTTTTTTCAATTTTATGTGGTTCAAGTTCTCCGTAAATAAGCACATCATTCACTACTGTTTTCTTTATTGAAGCCCAAATTTGGTTAGAGCTTCAATTTTTCGCGAATTTGACGCTCTGTCTGACTCCATCCAAAGAATTGTATCCCTGTATCCTCACACTGAAATCGTTATTACGGGCGATTTCAATGTACACAACTCTTCGTGGCTTCTCCATTCGGGCCAGACAACACCCGAAGGAATGTGTGCTGAGATCTTTGCTGAGTTTAACTACCTAATTCAGCTTGTCACCAAGCCCACTCGAATATCGGACATTAATGGCCAAGCGGAAAATACTCTTGACTTGTTTCTTACGTCTGACCCTGATAAATACACCATCAGTGTATTAACGCCTCTAGGCACATCAGACCATAGTATTATATCTGCAAATTTCTCCGAAGAGAACCGTATGGCAATACGAAAAAGCCAACTGGGACGGTCTCAACAACTTTTTCCGGATCTTTAACTGGTCACTATGCTTCCTCGATAGTGACGTAGACTCCAGCGCAGATATGATTACTAATATGATTATTTTGGGAATGAAAACTTTTATCCGGCATAGGGTTAAAAGTAACAGACCCAAGGAAACGTCATGGTTTGATTCAAGCTGTAAAAAGGTTATCAGGGAAAAAGAAGTTAAGTTCTGGTGTTTTAGAGCCAACCCAACTGAGGAAAATCGGAACAAGTTTATCAAGCCAAATTCTTACGTGACCAAAAATTAAGGTCCCTACGCTCGTCGACAATGACACTCCAGTTGTTAGCTCGCTCGCGAAAGCTAACCTTTTTGCTAGGCAGTTCGCTGCCAACTCTTCGCTGCCAGAGAGTGTCATGACTTCTCCAGTTCTTGAGCGCGTCAATGATTCCATGGGACAAATCTTCTTCCGCACTCGTGCTGTAACGAGAGTATTAAAGCATCTCAACATACATAAATCCGCTGGTCCGGATGGTATCCCCGCTATTATTCTGAAGAGGTGTTCATCTACGCTGGCAAAACCCTTGCGTAAGCTTTTCCATCTATCCTACTCTTCTGGGCTCGTTGCGAGCAGTTGGAAAACAGCATTTGTTCAGCCAATCCCAAAAAAAGGCGAATCTTCTTCTCCCTCCAATAATCTTCCGATTGCACTTACGTCCCTTCTTTCTAAGGTCATGGAAATGCTGATAAACTATCAGCTCAAGAAATTTCTCGAAGACCGAAAACTTCTTAATGACCAGCATTACGGCTTTCGCAGCAACAGGTCCACTGGTGATTTGATGGTTTATCTCACCGAACAGTAGAACAAATCTTTACATCGTTTTGGAGAAAGTTTAAAATTGTTGCACTTGATATTTCAAAGGCATTTTTTTGGATTAGAAACTTTCTTTCGAACCGTTCAATACAAGTTGTATTGGACGGATTCAAGTCTGAAACCAACACAATATAAATGCTGGTGTGCCCCAGAGCTCCGTTTTGTCACCGACTTTTTTTCTCATTTTTATTAATGATCTCCTGTCTGTTACTTCTAATCCAATAAATTGTTTCGCTGACGATAGTACCCTTAGCTTCTCATATTCGTTTCCAGACTCACACCCCTCCTCTTCGGATGTGGAACTGCAACGGCAATATATGATAAGCTCATTAAACTCTGACTTAAACAGCATTGTCCAATGGGGAATTAAAAACCGTGTGGAGTTTAATGCCTTGAAAACTCAATGCCATTTGGTACCGTTGAAGCGAGATATACCCCTCTTGCCACTGTCCATGAGTGGCACTTGCATCAATGAGACCGAACATCTCGAGATTCTCGGTATGTGCATCACTGACCACCTCTTGTGGTCCAAGCACATACGCGATGTCGCCAAAAATGCCACAAGATGTTTGGGTTTCTTAAGACGGTGCAAGAAATTTGTCTACCCGTCTGATCTGGCTATCATCTATAAAACCTATATCCGTATAAAACTTGAGTACAATTCACATCTCTGGGCTGGTGCTCCAGCTACTTACTTAAGCCTCTTGGATGGAATTCAAAAAAGAGCTGTAAGAATGATTGGTGATAGAGAGATCACTGACGCATTAACCACTTCTAGGAATGCCCATCAGTTTACCCTCGAGGCCAACTTCGGACGTACTCTCAAGTATAGGGAATCGTTTTTTAACCGTACTACGCGAATGTGGAACTCTCTTCCACGCTCTGTCTTTCCAGTCACTACAATATTCAAGAATTTAAGACCAATGTACACCGACATCTCCTTTCCATCCACTCACTGTGTCTCTGGCATAAAAAGGGTATACAAAATTTCTTGAGTGGGTGCAAATCATAAAAAAAAAGAAAGGCTTGGTCGATTTTGTACAAAATACTTTAAGCCCATCTACAACCCAAACAAAGTTTGGTGCACAAACCTCCACTGGTACAAAAATAGTGAGTCCTCAACGGTTTTGAATACATCATGCATTTAGAAAAATGTTTATTAGAAAGATGAGGGATTTATTTTTTTGTCATGAATTTGAGTGAACAATTCCAACAAGTACCTACCTAGTATCTTCAATTAAAAATAAATGACTATTTTAAAATTGTGATAGTGTCAAGGCTTAGATACTTATTCTTAATGCTGTAAAATAAAATATTGTCTAGTTCGATTGACTTGCAATTTTGTTAGTTTTAATTTTAAGATGTGAAACTTCAACCTGCCAGCCAAAAAGTGAATTGCTATCAGAATAACAATTCATTAAACTGACTCCCTTCAACTCAAGTTTCATTTATTTTTTCAACAAATCCCTTTTCACATAAAACATTTTCTGATCACAAAACATATGCCATCAAGAAAAAATCCACAATCTTTTTATTCAAACAGACTTTTTCGAGGGATGGGATTTGGTTGTTCCGAATTTTTCACAAAAAAAAAAAAAAAAACTATTTGAGCATAAGAGTCTTTTGAATTGTGACAACAGCGATTCAAAATAAAAAGTTTTGCTATTAAGTCCAGCTCCTGGATACCCAGTCCAAATTTGCCCTGCTCGAAAAGATAACCCCACATTCCATTGAAAGGAGCCAATATCCTTGTTCAGTCAACAATAAGGTGAATTGTTATCCGATTCAATTCATTTTATTTATTTTCACATTCTTTCTCCTGTCCTGGGTTACCCTAGAAAAGGTAGGAAGGTATAGATGTAAGTAGGTAGACGAGATTGCTATAGCAAGACTGCTCTTAAAGCTTCTTTAATTGTTTGTCCAGGCTGACAACAAACTAGGGCCCGTCCAGGCAGGCAGTGAGACGCAGAAGTTTGGGGTGATGTACCATTTTCATTTCTCTAATTTATTAAATCAACATGTGTGTTGAGAGCCCATAAAGAATAGGTGGAGTATCCTCCGTCCTTGTCACTTTGCCGTTTACAAAGGGTCTAGCAAACTGTGAACATACTCGAGCACCATCTTACTATAAATTATTCGTTTTTCTCTTATATCATCAATCATAAAGGTATTGTGTGCCGGAATCACCACGTTGGCTGTTGGCCCGAGGTCGGCTCGATGAATTGGTTGAGCTGATTGAACGTGCAGCAAGGATGAATGGTCGAACGCTTCCATCGAGTTATCGGAAATCACTTGAAGCTAACCTAAAGGAAACAACAGCTCCATGCTTGCCAACATCATCATCGAGCGGTACAAGCAATGGTGACGGCGGCGGCGGCGGCAGTCCTTCAACACCATCATCACCAGCATCAGTTGTAGTAGGTGCAAAACAGCAAAATGAAGCCAGTCATCCAGTTAATGGAACTGTAGCTGCGCCAGTACCATTACCAGACATAAGCACCAAGAGCCCCTTGGTTGTTGTATTCAACAAGGACTATTGGCGCACAACCGTACTCACTCTGATTGTATGGCTGACATTGATTATCATCTATTTTGGATTGACATTGCATCTGAGCAATCTGGGTGGCAACGTTTATTTAAATACGGTAAGTTTGCTTCTATTTGAGGGATTTAAAATGAAATAGAAATTGTATGGTTGAAGTTGAGAGAGATTGTTGCATTTGAACTGTGGAAGTTCATTAAGTTGATAGCCATTACATTTGTTTAAGATCACATTATTCCTGATTTGACCTTGGTTAGAGCTTAGTTAACTCAGGATTGAATTATTCTTCCAGTTTAAGAAGAGCGGTTTGCTGTAGGATTCTGTATTTAACTTACTTACTTACTTACTTATGGTGGCGCTACAGTCCAGGTCGGACCAGGGCCTCACCCAACAAACTTCTCCAGCCAGCTCGGTCCCTGGCTAACTGTCTCCAGTTTCGCACGCCAAGTTGGTTCACTCCACCGGAGTCGCGGTCTTCCTCTTCTGCGACGTCCTTCCGGATTGGATTCGAAGACTCTACGAGCCGGAGCATTATTTTCCATTCGCTCAACATGACCCAACCATCTAAGTCGTTGGATCTTTACTTTTCTGGCTAGGTCAGTGTCGCTGTACAGTTCTTGCTTGAATCTTCGTCTCCATTCTCCATTAATACACACAGGACCAAAAATCACTAGAAGAATTTTTCTCTCAAAGCAGCCCAAAGCGTTTTCATCAGATGTTGTCATAGTTCATGTCTCTGCACCATACATGAGGAGGGTTTTGTAGAGTATCACTTTAGTTGCTCGGGAGAGGACTTTACTACTCAATTGCCTTCTAAGTCCAAAGAAGCAGCGATTGGCAAGAGTGATTCTTCGTTTGATTTCAGCGCTGGTAATGTTGTCTGAGTTGATAGCGGATCCCAGGTAGACAAAGTCCTTAACTACCTCGAAGTCTATGTTGACGTTTGTTCCAAGACGTCGATGTTGGTAGTCCTTTCTTGACGACAGTATTAACTTGGTCTAGCCCTCGTTAACCGCTAGACCCATCTTCCTGGCCTCCGTCTCAAGGCTCACAAACGCTCCACTGACATCACGCTGTGTTCTTCCAATCATGGCAATGTCGTCTGCGTATCCTAGTAGCTGGACAGACTTTTGAAAAATTATTCCTCTGGTGTTGACATTGGAGTTTTGCACAATCTTTTCAAGAATGATGTTGAAGAAATCGCATGACAACGCATCGCCTTCTCTAAAACCTTTTTTGATATCAAAAGCGTCCGTTGGGTTTTTTCCGACCATGATGGAACAGCGTGAATTTTCCATTGTCTTCTTACACAGACGGATGAGATTTCTGGGATGCCAAAACTAGACATTGCTCTATATAGTTGGTCTCTATAGACGCTGTCATATACGGCCTTGAAATCGATGAAAAGGTCGTAGGTATCGATTTGAAGTTTCTGGGCCTTCTCCAAGATCTGCCGTATAGGGTGAATATTTGATCGATGGTGGACTATCTGGGTCTGAAGCCACACTGATAAGGACCTACCAGATTGTTGACGAGGGGCTTCAAACCTTCACACAGCACGGCAGATAAAATCTTAAAGGTGATGTTAAGGAGACTTATACCTCTGTAGTTGGTGCAGTTCAGGGTATCTCTCGTTTTGAGGATCGGGCATACGATGCGGACGTTCCATTCATCGGGCACGCTTTCCTCCGACCAAATTTTGCAAATCATCTCCAGCTTCTTTGTACAGTTCGGCGGCTAGCCCGTCTGCTCAGGGGCTTTGTTCGACTTTAGTTTAGATATCGCTATCTTCACTTCGTCCATGTCGGGTAGGTGGAATTTTTAGCCTTCTGCACCCAAATTGAATGGTTCGGTATTGCTGACGGAGCACTGACTGCGGTTCTACTACGATGCTCCCATGATGGTCTCTACAGGCTTCAGTGCGGGGTGAATAAGCCCTGGAGGTTTGTTTCATATCTGCTTTCTAGCAGTCAAGGGCTTCTGCTAGTTGTTCGGCTGCACGTGGCCTGTTAAGGGACCTAACATTCCACGTGCAAAACCGAAATTAGTTGTCCTTATATCGTTTGTGTGGGTCGTCATCATTAATTCCGTCCGTATCCGAGGCTTGTTGGTGGTTCGGAGCTATAGTTTCTTTATGTGAACGGGCAGTCACCCCGACGCACGACCCCCAACCTGGAGGGCCAGGTCTTTATTTTAAATCTAAGACGAAGAGCCGGCCAAACCGCTCCTTATAGGCCTGAGCTGCGAATATGTCGTAGTAGCCCTATAAGGTGTTCGCAAAGTAGTTCATCCTGACTGGAACTGTAGATGCCACCAATGATTCCATCTTGGGAGTTCTTTCGCGGCCGCCTGTTGAAAAGTAGGCATGCGTTAGTGGACGTATACCTCCTCCCCCTCTCTCTCTTTGCTCACCCCAACAACTTCCCACTGGGGTTGGAACCCAATCTTTGGTCGAAGGTACTGGGCACCCGATATTCACCACGGGGAGGTGGAGAGTAGGAGTTGATAGACAGAGGTTTCAGTGGACGCTTGTATCCACTTGAATGCACGTGTCTACCCTTCGAATATCATAAGACTTATTTTTTGGAAAAAAAGTCCATTTGAGCAGGCGGCTCAGAATTAAGCCAAGGAATTAGTAATACAATGACGATTCTTTCATAAGTCAAAGGTTTTAATTTTGGATTATTTCATGGGCGCGAATAATATAACCACAGCCATGAAGAATGACACGGTTAAAGTTTCAGAAGTGGGATATCAATAGAAGAAGTTCAGTAAGGGGCTATACTTTACTTTCTTAAGGTGGGGCTACAGTCCGTTGTGGACTTTGGCCTCAATCAACAATCTCCGCCAGCCAGCTCGGTCCCTAGCTAGCTGTCTCCCGTTTTGCACTCTAAGTTGATTGAGATCCTCTTCCACTTGCGTGCGCCACCTGAGTCGCGGTTTTCCTCCCCTCCTTCGTCGCTCGTGTCGAAGGCTTTCCGAGCCGGAGCATTAGTGTCCATCCGCTCTAAATGAACGGGCATAGGAGTCTCTGGACCTTGACCCTTCTGGCTAGGCCCATGTCGTTGTACAACCCGTAAGGTTCGCTGTTGTTTCTTCTTCGCCATTCCTTTTCAATGCACACGGACAGATTAACACAGCACAATCACAGCACATGCCTCTGCACCATACAACAGGACTGGGATGATGAGGGTGTTGTACAGTTTTAACTTAGTTGCTCGAAAGAGGGCTTTTTCACTCAAGCTGCTTTCTTAGCCCAATGAAACAGCAATTAGCAAGAATTATTCTTCGTCTAATCTCGGCGTTGGTTTTATTGCCCGTGTTTATAGCGGAGCCTTGGTAGACAAACTCCTCTACTACCTCGAAGTTGTAAGCGTCTATTGTGATGTTCTGCGCGAGTCGTCGGTGTTGGGTGTCCTTCGTCGAAGACAGCATATACTTCGTTTTTCCCTCACTTACCGCTAAACCCATTTTTGCCGGCTGCACGACCATTTGCTCCAGCGGCTTTGTTGGGTAGAGGGTTATACTAAGAAAAAGTGCATATTTTCAGAAGTTGGATATTTTGAAGCTTGTAAATAGAAGGGTGTCAGTGGTTATTTAATGTTTAAGAAATGAAATCTTCTGTATCATCTAAAATGTTTCACTTTCCAGGCTATCGCCGGTCTCGTCGAAGCCATATCAATCTGCCTCAGCATCTTCGTGGTCCTCAAACTGGGCATTCGCAAAAATCTCATCGCTTACATGCTTATCTCCGGCTTAAGCTTACTCTTAGTCAACTTAGTTCCGGATGATAATCTCTTTGCCGTCATTGGACTAGCAATGATAGGTAAGTTAACACAACAATAACTCATTTTAATCATCAGTTTCAATGGTTCTGAGGAATAACCACATAAAACTATGACAAACTTTCGTTATATCCAAAAAATAAATAATACAACGTTTTGTTGTTGCTTAAACCACAGCTAAATGTGTTATCGGTGCTAACAATGCAATAATACCAACTTTTACCGCCCAACAATATCCAACGGTTGTGCGGAACTTTGGCCTTGGTATGGGAAACCTGGCTGCTGGTGTTGCTCTCATACTTGTGCCGTACATGTGGTTATTGGTAAGTGAAGACGAGAACTTTAATCGATTCCGAATAAAATTCAAATAAAATGATGCAATCTTTTCTTTTTTTTTTTTTCATAAAATTCAAACAAACCCAGGAACACGTCTCACCTCTTTTACCTTTAACCATAATGGGTATTTGTGGAATCGTTGGAGCTGGAGCTCTAACGATGATGAAAGATGCTGCAAAGGATCTCGATTGACAGGGGAAGAAGAAAAAGACGAACAAAATCGACGCTTATTCTTATAATATAGTTGCACTGTGATAGAGGACATCAGACGCAAAGAATATTTTTCTTCGTGGGAATAAGGAATAAAAAATGTTTTAGGAAGAAGAAACTTCTTTGCTGGGATATACGTACCTTTCCCTGGTTTAGTGGTTGTTTTACGATATATGCAGTATTTTTTTTAGTTAGAGTTAGGACATTAAATTAAGGACGTATTTTCTAATAATAAAGTTAAATTACTTTTTTAAAGTTATGGTAATTGAATTGGATGAGTGTCTTTCTTTTGTACTGTCTTGCACTGAGCATTCATTTCTTGCAAAAGGGTGTAATAGTTGAAGTTGTGCTTTGAGAAATGAATAGATGGTTAATTAGAAGTTCGCGAATTCCGGTACTCCATCAATCCTCATGTGTTAGCTTTTTCTTTACATATCTAGAGGAACCCCACAGGGTGGAATACTCTCACCTCTTCTCTGGACTTTGGTGATCAATGAAATTCTTATCAAGCTCAAGAACAGTGACGTTAGAGTTGTAGCATGTGCCGATGATTTAGCGCTTCTGGCGACAGGAAAATACCTAAGCACTGTAAGCGAACAATTAGAAAACGCATTAACTACGGTCAATAACTGGACAAAGAAATGCGGTCTTAAAATAAACCCTCTGAAAACAGAACTGGTACTTTTCGCAAACAGAAGGAAAATATCCCTTCTTTCGAGATGCCAAAAATCGACAATACCCCACTTAAACTCTCAAAAAAAGCGAGATATCTTGGAGTTATTTTAGATAAGAAACTCAACTGGGGTCCAAACATACAAGAAAGAAACAAGAAAGCCATGATTACACTGTACTCGTGTAATAGGATTCTAGGAAGAGATTGGGGTCCAAATCCCAAGATAATCATGTGGATGTATACAGCCATAGTTAGACCCATTCTAACTTATGACAGTTTGGTTTGCTGGCCTGCTCTGGAGAAATCCACGAACTTAAAAACCTTTACCAAATTACAAAGAATGGCATGCATTAGCACTACAGGGGCGATGAGGACCACCCCAACTGCGGGTCTCGAAGTGATCCTTAATCTCACCCCCATAGACTTATTTGCACACGAATCAGCAGCAAACAGCGCTCTTCGACTAAGTCAGACCAATATTTGGAAATCTAGTCAACATGGCCATACTACGATCCTTACAAAATACGTTGGTTATAACGTTTGTACTGATTACATGACCCCTTTATCTAGACTTCAATAAAAACTTTACTACAGCTTCTCTAATAGGAAAGATTGGGAAATCAGTGAACCCTACACTAATGAATCAAACTTCACCATCTTTACCGATGGCTCGAAAATGATAACTGGAGTAGGGGCAGGTTTCTACTCAAAAATCTTAGCCTTGCCAGTTCATTCAGACTTCCCGACCATAGCAGTGTCTTAAAAGCCGAGATCTTGGTAGTGAAAAACGCTGCTAATCAAATATCCATAATGGCGATACCACACGCTGATATCACGTTTTTCATTGCCAAGCAGCAATTAAGGCGATATCTGCCACGCAAATCAAGTCAAAGCTTGTTTCTTACTGTTTCGAAGAGCTAAGGGTTCTTGGTATGCAGCACAACGTAAGACTCTGCTGGGTTCCCGGTCACAGTGGTGTGCCAGGAAATGAAAAAGCGGATGAGCTTGCAAGAGAAGGCTCGGAACTTGATTCCTCTCATAGACCATAAAATCAAAATCCCTCAATGCGAATTAAAAAGAAATATCAGTAAAAATATCACTCAAAAAGCAAATGAAAGATTGAAGCTACTAGAAACCTGCAGTAACACCAGGAAACTCTGGCCTTATTATGACAAGAAGAAATCCGATAAGATATTACTTCTCAAAAAACCGTCTCTAAGATCCCTCATAAGTGTGATAACGGGACATAACCTACTTGGCTACCACAAAAAGAAATTGGGGCTTAGTACAGACGACATACGCAGAGGCTGCGGCGATGAGGAAGAACACGAAAACACAGCTTACTTCCTATGCCATTGTCCAGCACTCTGCCTTACTAGATCAAAATTCTTAGGCAACTATTTCTTCAATGAACTAGAGGAACTATCTGAACTCCCAGGCAATCGCCTATTGAACTTTATCAAGTCTACCAAACGGCTCGATCAACCATAGAATTCATAGGTTAAATCACTTTTTCAGAAGTTACAACAATTCAGGGTATCACGAGGGATCTACATTGATCTAAGTGTGACGGTAACAACATCAACTGTCAGCCCATATAACCTAACCTGGCTTTTTCTTATTAGACCCTGTTTAAAAGCTCTGAAGCAACAGCCGTTCAATTGCCTGCTTAAAATGACTGTATTTGCGTGGTTGAAACTCTTAAATGACATAGTTCATTGTGTTGCACAAACATAAAAGCATTGATGCAATAAATAGTGCCCACAAACCTAC
>CAKKXW010000004.1:67347336-67378807 GCA_920937365.1 Sphaerophoria rueppellii | reverse complement strand
CTGGACTTTGGTGATGAATGAAATTCTCATCAAACTCAAGAACAGTGGTGTTAGAGTTGTAGCAGTTGTTGCCGATGATTTAGCGATTCTGGGGACAGGAAAATACCTAAGCGAAAAATTAGAAAACGCATTAACTACGGTCAATAACTGGACCGAGAAATGCGATCTTAAAATAAACCCTCTGAAAACGGAACTGGTACTTTTCACAAACAGAAGGAAAATCCCTTCTTTCGAGATGCCAAAAATCGACAATACCCCACTTAAACTCTCAGAAAAAGCGAGATATCTTGGAGTTATCCTAGATAAGAAACTCAACTGGGGTCCAAACATACAAGAAAGATACAAAAACGCCAGGATTGCACTCTACTCGTGTAATAGGATTCTAGGAATCTCAAGATAATCTTGTGAATGTATACAGCCATTGTTAGACCCATTCTAACTTATGGTAGTTTGGTTTGGTGGCAAGCTATGGAGAAATCCACGAACCTAAAAACCCTTACCAAAGTACAAAGAATGGCATGCATTAGCACTACGGGGGTGATGAGGACTACCCCAACTGCGGGTCTCGAAGCGATCCTAAATCTCACCCCCCGAGACTTATTCGTACAAGAATAAGCAGCAAACAGCGCTCTTCGACTTAGACAGACCAATATTTGGAGATCTAATCAACACGGCCATACCACGATTCTTACAAAATACGTTGGCAACAATGTTTGTACGGATTACATGACCCCTTATTTAGACTTCAATAAAAACTTTACTACCAGCTTCCCCAATAGAGAAGATTGGGAAAACAGTGTGCCCTACACTAATGAATCGAACTTTACTATCTCTACTGATGGTTCGAAAATGCTTACTGGAGTAGGGGCAGGTTTCTACTCAGAAAATCTTAGCCTTGCTAGTTCATTCAGACTTCCGGACCATAGCAGTGTCTTCCAAGCTGAGATCTTGGCAGTGAAAAACGCTGCTAATCAAATATCCATGATGGCGATACCACACGCTGATATCACCTTTTTCATTGATAGCCAAGCAGCAATTAAAGCGATCTCTGCCACGCAAATCAAGTCAAAGCTTGTTTCTTGCTGTTGCGAAGAGCTAAGGGTTCTCGGTAAGCAGCACAAAGTAAGACTCTGCTGGGTTCCCGGTCACAGTGGTGTGCCAGGAAATGAAAAAGCGGATGAGCTCGCAAGAGAAGGCTCGGTGCTTGATCCATCTCTCATAGACCATAACATCAGAATCCCTCAATGCGAATCAAAAAGAAACATTAGAAATAATATCATTCAGAAAGCAAATGATAGATGAAAGCTACTAGAAACCTGCCGTAACACCAGGAAACTCTGGCCTCATTATGACAAGAAAAGATCCGATAAGATATTACTTCTCAAAAAACCGTCCCTAAGATCCCTCATAAGTGTGATAACGGGACATAACCTACTTGGCTACCACAAAAAGAAGTTGGGGCTTAGTACAGACGACATATGCAGAGGCTGCGGCGATGAGGAAGAACACGAAAACACAGCTCACTTCCTATGCCATTGTCCAGCACTCTGTCGTACTAGATTAAAATTTTTAGGCAACTATTTCTTTAATGAACTAGAAGAACTATCTGAACTCCCAGGCAATCGCCAACTGAACTTTGTCAGGTCCACCAAATGGCTCGACCAACCATAGACTTCATAGGTTAAATCACTTTTTCAGAAGTTACAACACTTCAGGGTATCACAAAGGATCTACATTGATCTAAGTGTGACGGTAACAACATCAACTGTCAGCCCATATAACCTAACCTAACCTAACTTACTCTAACATCTAATCATTATCCTTTTGTTTTACTGGTTTGCTCTTTTTCTGGAACGGATTATGCATTGCTAAAATTATTCCAGTACCCAAAAACCTAAATGAGTTCAGACCTATTGCCATTCTACCGTTTTTATCTAAGGTCCTTGAAAGAATTATGAGTACTCAGATACAAAGATTTCTTCATAATAATAGTCTATTATGTACCAATCAATCAGATTTTCGTTCAAAACATAGTTGTACAACTGCTTTAATAAATGTGACAGAAGATATAAGACAAGGTGCAGATGACTTTCCAAAGGCTTTTGATATGGTAAACCACAATGTTCTCTGCAAAAAACTTCAAAGCCAATACAATTTTTCTTCGTCGTCCACAAAACTGATATCTTCCTACTTAAGTTGTAGACCTCAAGCAGTTGTTTCAAGTAATTCCGTATCAGACTTTCTCCCATTATCCTCTGGTGTTCCACAAGGCTCGATTCTTGGCCCAATATTCTTCACTATATGCATTAATGACCTACCTTAATTTATATTTAGTTCTTCGGTTGATATGTGCGCAGATGATGTAAAAATGCGAAAAAGGGTCTTGTAGAAAACGCTGCTTGTGAAGTAAATGAAGATCTCGACAGGATTCTTCAATGGTCTCGAACGAACGGTCTCCATTTAAACCCGTCAAAATGTTTGGTTGTTTCCAGAAAACCTTTAGACACTTCATATTTCCTGCATGTAAAGTGTTTTATAATAAGAGGTGGTATTTTGATATTCAAAGGAAAATTTTTTGAGATAAATGATCGGGCGTTTATTTCATTATAAAGAGGAAGGTATGCCGTTAATAATGGAACACAACATCAGCCAAATGGCCGCCACGACCACGCTTACAGGACCATATCCTTGTCATGAAATTTTCCATAGCCAAATTGCAAAGTGGCTGCCCTATGGCCTCGATAGCCTCACGAATTCCATCTTTGAGGTCTTGAATCGACACTGAGCTGTTGGCGTAGACCTTATCTTTCACGTGGCCCTAAAGAAAGAAGTCGCAAGAGGGCGGCAAAAAGCTTTGTAGTTTCACTATCGATAGGGGAATGGAGGAAGGGGAAAGGGAATCCACGAACCCCAATAATTCCTACAGATTTAACGTTCCCATTCAAAAAGCTGTAATATCACGGCTGAAATCCAACAAAGCCGCTGGAGCAGATAGACTAGCTGCTGAGTTGTTCAAAGCAGCAGGCGACGAGCTAGATAGGAGCATGCACCAAATCATCTGTAAGATATGGTCAGAGGAATGCATGCCCGATGAATGGAACCTCAGAATTGTATGCCCGATCCTGAAAAAGGGGGATCCTCTAAACTGCGCCAACTACAGAGGAATAAGTCTACTTAACATCGCCTACAAGATCCTCTCTGCCGTAATATGTGAACGTCTGATCTGAAGCCTTTTGTCAACAATCTGATTGATGCTTATCAATGTGGCTTCAGACAAGGAAAGTCAACTGTCGACCAAATTTTCACGTTGTGGCAGATTCTGGAAAAGACCTATGAACTCCAAATCGATACCCACCACCTTTTCATCGATTTTAAGGCCGCGTATGTCAGCATCTACAGAGACGAACTGTTCAAACCTATGTCTAGTTTTGGTGTCCCTGCCAGGCTCGTTCGCTTGTGCAAAATGACGATGGAGAACTCACGCTGCTCCATCAAGGTTGGTAACGAGCTCACGGAATATTTCGACGTCAAAAGAGGATTCAGACAAGGCGATGCACTGTCATGCGATTTCTTTAACATCGTTCTTGAGAACATAGTGCAGAACTCCACTGTCAACACCAGAGGCACTATCTTCCAAAAATCTGATCAGCTTCTCGAGTACGCCGATGATATTGATATAATGGGAAGAACACAGCGGATTGTCAATGGCGCCTTTGTGAGAATTGAGACAGAAGCGGCAAAAATGGGTTTAGCGGTAAATGAGGGAAAAATGAAGTATATGCTGTCCTTCCTCGATGGACACCCAACACCGACGGCTCGGGCAGAACGTCACAATAGACGCATATAACTTCGAGGTAGTAAAGGAGTTTGTCTACCTAGGCTCCGCTGTAAACACGGGAAATAACACCAGCGCCGAGATCAGACGAAGAATAACTCTTTGCTAATCGCTGTTTCTTTGGGCTAAGAAAGCAATTGCGTGGAAAAGCTCTCTCTTGAGCAACTAAGGTAAAACTGTACAACATACTCATCCCAGTCCTGCTGTATGGTGCGGAAGCATGGACCTTGACAAGATCGGATGAAAGTGCCTTAGGCTGTTTCGAGAGGAAAGTTATTCGGGTCATCTTTGGCCCCTGTGCATTGAAGGGGGATGGCGAAGAAGATATAACAGCGAACTTTACGCGTTGTACAACGACATGGACCTAGCCAGAAGGGTCAATGTCCAGAGACTCAGATGGCCTGGTCATTTTGAGCGGATAGACACCAATGCTCCGGCCCGGAAAGCCTTCGACACTATTCCCGAGGGACGTAGGAGGAGAGAAAGACCGCGACTTAGGTGACGCGCTCAAGTGGAAGAGGACCTCAAACAACTTGGAGTGCAAAACTGGAGACGACTAGCTAAGGACCGAGCTAGCTGGCTGAGACTGTTGATTGAGGCCCAAGTCCACAACGGACTGTAGCGCCACCTTAAGTAAGTAAGTAAGTAACTTAAACATAACGCAGGCAAAGCCGGGAGAACCTGCTAATTTTTAATAAAAAAAAAAACACTACTTTTTGTGTTCGTCCGACTGTTCATTGTCAAGTGCTGACTGAAGCCACCACTACTGGTTCTCCTGCATCACCCTATCGATTCGGTCCCGTTCGGACACAGCCCCGAAGGAGCTCTGCTCCGTCTTGTACTAGGACGTCTCGACTGTAAAGAAGCCGCTGATCGACGGTTCTTCGCCTGAGGTGGTAGATTAGCGGCACCGCCAATCTATTCTGTATC
This sequence comes from Sphaerophoria rueppellii, assembly GCA_920937365.1. NCBI lineage: Eukaryota > Metazoa > Arthropoda > Insecta > Diptera > Syrphidae > Sphaerophoria > Sphaerophoria rueppellii. The sequence continues at coordinate 67,374,042 of CAKKXW010000004.1, read as the reverse complement.
AGACCACATCTATCTAAATAGAGGAATGCGTCTGTTGGAATGAAACTGCTCAAGCGTGCACTATCGAAATATTCGTCGTTCGAATAGAACGCCCCAAAGATCAAATCATTCGTCGAAGTCATAGCTCTCGCAAGTCGCTAAATGAGTCTATAACTAAATGTTCTGATCATGTCGTTTCGCACATCCGGCTCATACTTTACTGTCACAATCATAATAAATGCTGCTATATTTTAAATAAAATATAACAATGCTTTAGATTTTAGAACATAATCGGACCAAAGAACAAGACCAATCTTATTCCTCTTTTCGTCATAGGCAAGTTTAAATAGAGTTTCGGACATTTTTTGACATCAATAGTCAAAATGGATGAAGCTGAAAACAAATTTTAGATGTATGCCAACTCTCAAGCAATACTGTACATTTTTAAATGATTATTTTCTTGAGATTTTAGCATATGTATTATTCAAAACGAAATATCTGCGGTTTATGATAATATTTGTTTCTTCTTCTTTTACAGGAAAACTATTTTAATGTATTCTATTGACGAAAGAAACAAAAATACAAACCAACAGCCATATCATTAGCTGTTAGTTTTTTGATCATCTTCAACAACATGACATATGATGGCGACTGAGGGCAAAAGAAGATGATGATGACCATATTTTGTTTTCACGACTATAAATGTTGTGAACCAACACAAAACGAGCATCATTCCAATCTCTTTTACCAAACGAGGAACAGGGAGACTGAATATTTCTAGCAAAATGGTAAGACAAAATTAAACACATAAAAAAGGATTATGTACATCGAGAGCGTTATGGTTTGTTAACTGGGTACTTTTTTTCGACAGAAACTTTTCTTAGTTGGATTGGCAATTATTGCCGCTATAACCGCCGGTTCATCAGAACGAGTACGTCGTGATGTCAATGAATTGCCTGCTTACGAATACTTGCCTCCAGTTGGAAACGCATTCAACCCAGGTCAAGAATTGGGTGCCCCACTGCAGTTGGCTGGCCCATCAAATGAATATATCCCACCACCAGCACCAGTAAGCTTCCAGCCGGCTGCTCCAGTGCATCACCATCACCATGCTCAAGCTCCAGCACCAGTGTTCAGTGCTCCAGCGCCAGCTCACCATCATCATCATGTCCCAGCTCCAGCACCAGTCTTCCACTCTGCTCCATCTCCAGTCTATCACCCTGCCCCAGCCCCAGCACCAGTTTTCAGTGCCCCAGCTCCAGTTCACCACCATCACCATGCTCCAGCTCCAGCTCCGATCCAAATCTCGGCTCCATCAAACGAATACATTCCTCCACCAGCACCAGTGAGCTTCCAGCCTGCCCCAGCTCCAGTCCACCACCATGCTCCAGCACCAGTCTTCCAATCTGCCCCAGCTCCAGTGCACCACCACCACCACGTTCCAGCTCCAGCACCAGTCTACCACCCTGCCCCAGCTCCAGCACCAGTCTACCACCCTGCCCCGGCTCCAGCACCAGTCTACCACCCTGCCCCGGCTCCAGCACCAGTATACCACCCTGCCCCGGCTCCAGCACCAGTCTACCACTCTGCCCCAGCACCAGCACCAGTTCATCACCATCACCATGCCCCAGCTCCAGCACCAATCTTCCAGTCTGCTCCATCCAATGAATACATTCCCCCACCAGCACCAGTCTTCCAATCTGCTCCTGCTCCAGTGCACCACCATCACCATGCCCCAGCTGCAGCACCAGTCTTCCAATCTGCTCCGGCTCCAGTGCACCATCATCACCATGCAGCACCAGCACCAGTCTATCACCAAGCTCCAGCACCAGTGTACCAATCTGCACCAGCTCCAGCTCACCACCATCATCATCATGAACCCGAGCCAGCACACAGCCTCCAGGCCGATGGATATCACTATAAGACAGCTCGTCGTTCCTAAGAAGTTTCCAAAGCAATGAATGTTGATAGCATTCTACTCAAACGAAAAGGCTACCTCTATATTTTTTCATTTTAATAAATAATATTTATAAAAAAAAATTAATTTTTTTTTAAATTCTTGACGAGTGTCAATGTTCTTTAAGAAGGATTCGGCAGCAGCTGTCAGTTGTTGCTTAGCCAGATTATTTGACATCTTTCTTGACCTTGCTATGATTTAATTTTTTAATTTATCAATTTCAATTTTGCCAATATGGCAAGAAGCAAATGAAATCCGGATATTAATCTTTTTCATGATAGCAGTTAATTTATTGTTTAAAAAGTTAAATGCGATAATCGCCTTGATGTAGGCCAATAACAACGTTTAAAACCCAAACAGAATAAATTGGCTGTTTATTAATTCATTCAAGATTAAAAATATAAAAAAGTGCGTGTCCGTGAGAACTACAAAGATAAACATTATATCCGTTTCGTCGTGATTGATAGATTTGTTGGTTTTTGTATAAGAGCGATCTACCTTATTGAGAATCTGTCTTGATATTCAAAGATAAAGGCGCAAATTTATAGTCAGCTCCTATTAAGTAACTTAAGTAGATACTAATTAAAACCAGCTACTAATTTTATGTCAACTTATAGATATTTCGTTACCTGCTTAGGTCCCACCCACAACACATTTTAGTCGAACAAATCGAAAATATTACAGTTTGGGAATTCAAACACAGTTTAAGAGCGATTGTTTTACATAGTTTTTTTGTTTTGTTTTATAATCAACGCGCACTTAAGGGCTTTTTTCATTACTTTTTATATGCCAAGAGCACAGTGCGAGTATTAGGGAAAGGATAGAGGATGTAAAAGGAGATGTAGGTGAACATTTGTTTTGAATTCCTGAATATTGCAATGGCTGGGGAAGGGAGTTCCACATTCGCGTAGTACGGCTGAAAAATGATTCTCTGTACATGACTGTACGCCCGAAGTTGCGCTCAAGGGTGAATTGATGGGCATTGCTGAAAGCGCGGGTATTACGTTGGAATATCTTAAGTGGAGGAATGCAACTGGCTATTTCACTAGAGCATATACAGTTGAAGTATCGGTAAAATAGGGTGAGGCATGTAACATTATGCCGATGTTCGAGCGATGTAAATGACTCGACTATGGTATGATCACCAATCATCTTGAATGCTCTTTCTTGGATACTGTCCAGAAGACTTAAGTATGTCACTGGAGCACCAGCCCAGACATGACAGTTATACTCAAGATCAGAAGAGGAACAAAATATCTTGCATCGTCTAAAGAAACCTAAACATTTTGCGGCATTTTTGGCGACATCGCGTATGTGCTCGGCCCACAAGAGGTGGTGGTGGTTTATTGATGATCTCTTGTCTGTTACTTCTAATCCAATAAATTGTTTCGCTGACGATAGTACCCTTAGCTTTTCGTATTCGTTTCCAGACTCACATCCCTCCCCTTCGGATGTGGAACTGCAACGGCAAAATATGATGAGCTCATTTAATTTTGACTTGAACAGCATCGTACAATGGGGAATATAAAATCGTTTAGAGTTTAATATTTCGAAAATTCAATGCTGTCTTGTATCGTTAAAGCGAGATATACCTCCCCTGCCACTGTCCATTAGTGGCACTTGCATCAATGAGACCGAACATCTCGAGATTCTCATGACACATATGTTCATCACATTCTCATATGTGATGCACATACCGAGAATCTCGAGATGTTCGGTCTCATTGATGCAAGTGCCACTAATGGACTGTGGCAGGGGAAGTATATCTCGCTTTAACGATACAAGACGATTTTATATTCCCCATTGTACAATAATGTTTAAGTCAAAATTTAGTGAGCTCATCATATTTTGTCGTTGCAGTTTCACATCCGAAGGGGAGGGATGTGAGTCTGGAAACGAATACGAAAAGCTAAGGGTACTATCGTCAGCGAAGCAATTTATTGGATTAGAAGTAACAGACAAGAGATCATTAATGAAAATGATTAAGAGGGTCTGAGACAAAACGGAGCCTTGGGGCACACCAGCATTTATATTGTGGGTTTCAGACTTGAATCCGTCCAATACAACTTGTACTGAACGTTTCGAAAGAATGTTTCTAATCCAACGAAGAAGGGATTTATCGATACCGAATGCACGAATTTTCGATAAAAGAGCAAGATGCCAGACTTTATCAAATGCCTTTGAAATATCAAGTGCAAAAATGTTTTCCTCCAAAACGATGAAAAGATTTGTTCCACTGTTCGGTGAGATAAACCATCTAATCACCAGTGGACCTGTTGCTGCGAAAGCCGTACTGACGGTAGTGCTAAAACCGGCGCTGCACTTTATCTATCTATTCAATGTTATGTAGCGATCGGTTAATTACCGTCAGTTACGAAAGTAACAGCTGATGAGAAAAAACATATGATTGATAAGAAAATAATAGTTCAAAAAGAAAACTATAAAGGGATATGCTCATATTCAGCCCGGAGTGTACATCAATGAGTTTGGTATCAAATTAAAGGTTGTTCTAAGGCGGACATATCTCTAATGATATTTGTCGACAACTCATGGGAGATCGGCGATTTTAACGCAAAGCTGGGAAAAGAGGACATCTTTGGTGGAACAGTCGGAAAGCACCACACCACTTCCGATAACGTATTCAGGCTGATCGATTTTGCTGCGGGGCGAAAAGTTGTGGTAGCAAGCACATGGTTCCCTCATCTCAACATCCATAAAGGTACATGGAGATCTCCTGATCAATCAACCGTCAACCAGATTGATCACATTGCGATCGACGGAAGGCACTTGTCCAGCATTTTAAATGTTCGAACTTTCCGAGGAGCTAACATCGACTCGGACCACTATCTCGTAGTAGCCAAGGTAGTGCTACGAATATCCCAACAACGACCAAAACAAGGAAATGCTGCAAGAAAATTCGACGTCGGACGGCTACAATCGCAAGAGATCGCCAGATCATTCTCTGATCGAGTGTCAAGTAACCTCTTAAGGAGTCCTATGCCGCCAACATCAAGTATCGAAGACCAGTGGCAACATTGCCAGAGAGCAGTTAGAGATGCCGCCTCTAATGTGCTGGGTTTCACACAGCCACCAAAACGAAACCCCTGGTTTGATGAAGAATCCAGGCAGACCCATGCAGCCAAGCAGGAGGCATACAAAGCGGCGCTGCATAGAAGGACAAGAGCTGCTCGTGAGCTCTACGAGCAAAAGAGGAGAGAGGAACGCCGGCTTCTCAGAAGGAAAAAGAGAGAGCATGAGAAGAGTCAGATCGAGGATGTTGAGAGAGCCAACAGCAGTTCGGAGGTTTTACCGAAATTTTAAACAGCTGGCTCAAGGTCATCGAGCAAGAACTGATGCCTGCAGAGATAAACAAGGGAACATCATAGTAGAATCGCAATCAATGCTGGGGATTTGGAAAGACCACTTCTGTAGATTGTATAACGGTGACGACGAACAAAACACCGCCGTCAGACGGGAGACTTTCATCGGAGACGATGATAGCCAACAATTCCGTGAACCCGACCTAGAAGAAGTGAAAACCGCAATATCACGGCTGAAATCCAACAAAGCCGCTGGAGCAGATGGACAAGCAGTTGAGTTGTTCAAAGCAGCAGGCGACGAGCTAGATAGGAGCATGCACCAAATCATCTGTAAGATATGGTCAGAGGAATGCATGGCCGATGAATGTAACCTCAGCATTGTTTGCCCGATCCTGAAAAAGGGAGATCCTCTAAACTGCGCCAACTACAGAGGAATAAGTCTACTAAAAATCGCCTATAAGTTCCTCTCTGCCGTATAATGTGAACGTCTGAAGCCTTTCGTCAACAATCTGGTTGGTCCTTATCAATGTGGCTTCAGGCCAGGAAATTCAACCATCAACCACGTTGCGGCAGATCTTGGAAAAGACCTATGAACTCCAAATCGATACCCACCACCTTTTCGTCAATTTTAAGGCCGCGTACAGAGACGAACTGTACAAATCTATATCTAGTTTTGGCATCCCTGCCAAGTTCGTTCGCTTGTGCAAAATGACGATTTAGAACTCACGCTGCTCCATCAACGTTGGCAACGAGCTTACGGAATCTTTCGACGTCAAAAAAGGATTCAGACGAGGCGATGCACTGTCGTGGGATTTCTTTAACATCGTTCTTGCGAAAATAGTGCAGAACTCCAACGTCAACATCAGAAGCACTATCTTCCAAAAATCTGATCAGCTTCTTCCGTACGCCGATAATATTGATATAATGGTCAGAACACAGTGTGATGTCAATGGCGCCTTTGTGAGAATTGAGACAGAAGCGGCAAAAATGGGTTTAGCGGTAAATGAGGGAAAAACGAAGTATATGCTGTCATCGAGGAAGGACACCCAACACCGACGGCTCGGGCAGAACGTCACAATAGACGCATATAACTTCGAGGTAGTAGAGGATTTTGTCTACCTAGGCTCTGCTATAAACACGGGCAATAACACCAGCGCCGAGATCAGACGAAGAATAACTCTTGCTAATTGCTGTTTCTTTGGGCTAAGAAAGCAACTAAGTGGAAAAGCCCTCTCTCGAGCAACTAAGGTAACACTGTACAACACACTCATCATCCCAGTCCTGCTGTACGGTGCAGAAGCATGGACTTTGATAAAATCGGATGAAAGTGCCTTAGGCTGTTTCGAGAGGTCATCTTTGGCCCCATGTGCATTGAAGGCGAATGGCGAAGAAGATAGCGAACTTCACGGTTTGTACAACGACATGGACCTAGCCAGAAGGGTCAAGGTCCAGAGACTCACATGGCTCGGTCATTTAGAGCGGATGGACACCAATGCTCCGGCCCGGAAAGCCTTCGACACTATTCCCGAGGGACGTAGGAGGAGTGGAAGACCGCGACTCAGGTGGCGCACTCAAGTGGAAGAGGACCTTGGAGTGCAAAACTGGAGACGACTAGCTAAGGACCTAGCGAGCTGGCGGAGACTGTTGATTGACGCCCAAGTCCACAACGAACTGAAGCGCCATCTTAAGTAAGTAACTCATGGGAGATCCGAGATATATGACATTGAAGTTCGAAAAGTGCAAACATTAAAAATCAGCACTTTTTTCGACATAAACGCTAATCAGGGTTATAGGGAACTTCTTTTCCCATGGATTTGTTCCCATATTCGAAAAATTGGTATCGGGAACTTTTCGAAAATGGGAAAAAAATTCCTATGGAAAAATACCTATCGGCAACTCTTTTTTCATGGGAAATTTTCTGTTTTTTCTGTCTGAATATTTCCCCGTTGTTTACTTGTCGGAATTTAAGGAAGAGCAAACAATGTAAGCAATTTTAAACAAAATAATAGAAAATATTAATAAAAATTGATCTTTTTAAGGTCGAACTCAACAAATACTCACCAAGTTCAAGTTTTAATTAGTTTTATGGAAACAAAAACGAGATATTGCTTATGGTTTCACAACATATCGGTCTAAGGAAAATGTATCAAGATTTTGGAAAGAATTAGAAAAAGAACTTAACAGTTTGGGCCCACCAACAAAATTTTTTTCTGAATGGAAAAAAGTAGGTGATAAGTTGATAACCATGATTTTTTTCTCTTAAAAACAAAAATAATTTAAGGTATGGCTTGATAAAAAAAAAAAAAATACCTACGTGAACAAGAAAATGTCTGAAAACAAGAGACAACAAAAAGCAACCGGTGGAGGCCCAAACAGGGGGTACAAATTCAGTGCGTTGGAAGAAACAATAATACGAATTTGTGCCTTAGAAGAATCGGTGGAAGGATGCCCAGATGCTTATCTTTTGGTCTCCCTTCACGTAGCAAGAAGAGAAAGACAGACGGTAATCGAAATCCATCATCAGTCAGCCGTTCTGTTGGATTGTTAAAATACAAATCCTTCGACGAGAATGTTTGATATGATTATGAATACAACTGAACCGGAAGAGCAGAACGTTGGAACAGATGATTCCCAGATGAACATTGTAAACAGAACTTCAACTCCTCGACCTACAAAAAAGCCACAAAAAAGCATAACTTGTGACGTCGCTTTGGAACGAGAAATTGAAATTTAAAAACAACTCTGCAATAAGGTTGAAGAGGCAGTTGAGGCTATGAAGGGACACCAAAAAGAAATAGAATACAATTTCAAGAGAATATACAGGTCCATTGACAAAATAAGTGAGTTTCAGAAGTCTAGGACGAAAACAAACAATTTTTTTTCACTAAGAACCGACTGACAAATCATCCAAAACTATGGTCGAAAATTAATTAATTATTTTCATGTTGGAAAACTTTGTTCCCAAGGAAATAGAATTCCGTGGGGAATTCCCGATAGTAGGAACTTGTTCCCGGGAAGGGAAAAATTCCAAGGAATTCCCGATAAGGCTGAATATCTTTGAATTTAAAATAGCTAGGAAAATCACAGTCGTACTATTAAAGGTGTCAAACATATCTTTCAAGTGAAACAACAATTATATTTATAGGATTTACATATATATTTTGAGATACTATTAGTTGAAGCCCTGAAAAATAAGAGGTTTTAGGTAAACTCTTATGCATATAGCTCACAACCTTTATTTTGATATACAACGTATCAGATCTCCCATGAGTTATTTTTGCAGATAGGTATATCTAGCTTAGAAAAACCTTTAATTTGTTACCAAACTCATTGGTATCTTCTCCCCTTTACTTACTCTGACAAGTATCTTCCAATCAGAGAAATTCAGCGCACTTACATCAAAACAGATCGTACAACATTAAGACACTGGACCGATTTTTTTTTGCGGGTGAGTAATTCAAGATTGGATTTTACATTTTCTGTTCATTTTATAAAAACAGACAGAGGGTTATATTGTCATAATATCAATAAACTTCGATTAAGGTTAACACATTCCTTGGCTTATGAAAGTATAGAAATCTACTGTGAATGTATATCAGTTTCGATCATTAAAAAATCATGAATTCCTGGTCCCGTGAAAACGATATTGAATCGAAGAATACTTAAAGAACACTTTGGTCGCTTGTCAAAAATCAAACAGCTTAAAATCAATATTATCAAAACACTTTGAAAATAAGAATAAAGTAGCTCCTTTTAACTGTCAAACACAACTTTCGCTCGTAATAAACAACCTAGTTCAACAAAGAATGACATTTAATTAAAAGAACATTTTTTGAATACGTTGTTGCTACCTTAATTATCTTTAAGATTTGCCTTTCTTTTTAAACTGAAAAAAAAACCAAACAACTTTCAATTAAACAACACTAAAATATTCAACACTTAAGCTTCTTAACTCTTCTTACTAATTTGTTGAGTTTAAAAACAAAACAAATCCATCTGCGTGAGAAACTTTGATGAACCTTAACTTTGATCTTGACCTTGGTGTTCAACTTTAGTTTCTTCGAAGATTCCCGCTTCTCTGAGGCCTCGAGCGAATTTCGTGAACATCAAAATGAATCATAATGACGCTCACAAGCACTTATCTGATAATAGTATTAGATAACAACCATTTTTGATAAAATCAAAGCAATTCACCAAAAACCAGATGCAGGCAGACCAATAAAATTTATGAACGTCAACGTGCGTCGTCGTCGCGCCCGGGTGATGGTGGTTAATCTTATTGTTTCACAATAAAACCCACTCAATAAATTTATATACAAAATTGATCAACTAAGATTGAACTACACCCAACGAGGCAACGAGACATCTGTATCGAAAGCGAAAGTGCTCGTCGCCTCTGGAGAGAGGATGCGTCACATACTGCAAAGATATCATTTGCCTTGAATGGAATAAAAGTTACTCTACTATTTGGAAAAATATCTCCAATCGAACTTTGTTGCCATGTTTATTTGAACACCACATAAAATTGATAGATAGCAAACCAATAAATTGTTACTTTAATTTGATAGGTCGCTAGATGGAGTTTTATAATAAGTCTTACTGATAAAATAAATTTATGCACTATATTGTGGTAAGCCAAACTATCATACCCTACCCACAGTAAACCCCCCATTCTTGATTTGAGTTAGAACATCTCCGAGTGAATGGCCTTCAGTCTTTGGTTTTTTGTTGGCTTTCTTGTTTGATCAAAACATATTTATCAAACTTTAAATCACTAGTTTTGTGGGATCTTTAAACAAAATTATTATTGCTATTATTGGTTAAGTTGAATATTAAATAAGCAAACTAGGATTAATTGGAGAAGCGTGTGAATGTTATATCAGTATAAATGGGATGTTTCTTGCTAGAATTGGTATCATTTCCTATTCAACTCAAGTGCGAAACAGACCACGATGGTGAGTTATACAGCATTTTGCAGTGTTCTTACAGAAAATGTAATCACTCTTTCTTGTCTTTGTAGAAATTGTTTACTCTTGGATTCATACTGCTTGCGGTTGCAGCTTGTGCAGTTGCCCAGAACTATCCCTCTTCGGAGTATCTGCCTTCGGTACAGGATATTGGATTACCATCGAACGAATACTTACCTCCAATCAACCAACAGCTTTCCATCCCCCAACAATCCTTTGTACCAATTTCCAGCTACCAAGCTCCGATCGCTGCCCCAATTGCTGAGTACTCGTCTGGAGCTCTGGCCGATGATGGATACCGTTATAAGACTGTCAAACGCTACAGGACTGCCAAGCGTTTCCGTTCAAGGCATCGTCGTGATGTCAATGAACTTCCTTCAAACGAATACCTGCCTCCATTCCAACAACAGTCATTTTCTCCACAACAGTCATATGCTCCACAACAGTCATATGCTCCACAACAGTCATATGCCATCCAAGAGTCATATGCTCCAGTATCAAGCTACCAAGCTCCATCTAACGAATATTTGGCGCCAATTGCCCCAGCTGCTTCCATTGCTCAGTACTCTTCCGGAGTTCTTGCCGATGATGGATACCGTTACAAGACTGTCAAACGCTACAGGACTGCCAAGCGTTTCCGTTCAAGGCATCGTCGTGATGTTAACGAACTTCCTTCAAACGAATACTTACCCCCATTACAACAACAGTCATACGCCGCCCCCCAACAGTCTTACGCTCCGCAACAATATTTTGCCCCACAACAATCCTATGCTCAACAAGAGTCATACGCCCCAGTTTCTAGCTACCAAGCTCCATCCAACGAATACTTGGCGCCAATTGCCCCAGCTGCTCCCATTGCTCAGTACTCTTCCGGAGTTCTTGCCGATGATGGATACCGTTACAAGACTGTCAAACGCTACAGGACTGCCAAGCGTTTCCGTTCAAGGCATCGTCGTGATGTCAATGAACTTCCTTCAAACGAATACTTACCCCCATTACAACAACAGTCATACGCCGCCCCCCAACAGTCTTACGCTCCGCAACAATATTTTGCCCCACAACAATCCTATGCTCAACAAGAGTCATACGCCCCAGTTTCTAGCTACCAAGCTCCATCCAACGAATACTTGGCGCCAATTGCCCCAGCTGCTCCCATTGCTCAGTACTCTTCCGGAGTTCTTGCCGATGATGGTTACCGTTACAAGACTGTCAAGCGTTACCGGACTGCCAGGCGTTACCGTTCAAGACATTAAACGTTTGCCATCAATGCTTTTAAGTTCCCATCGATTCGGTCCTGAGAGGCTGATTTACTTTCCAAACAGATGATGAAACTTTATCCCTGTCGAAAACATAGAATTCAAATAAACATGTACCTTGAAAATTATTCTAACAAAAATGGTCTGCTCCCGCCACAACGGGAGGATTTTATTCTTGTCTTGACCCAACCGACCGCGAAATATTCACGAAAAACTGTATTTTGCGAATTTTTGACCACCATAACTTTTTTTGCCGGCACGATATCAATGTCGAGTTTTCACATCTTCATAACAAGACAGAAATAAAGGTGTCCACTAGGAATTTTTTCGCAGATTGGGGTTTTAAATTACTAAAATGACAGTATTACTTACTGACTTCAGGTGGCGCTACAGTCCGTTGTGGACTTGGGCCTCAATCAACAGTCTCCGCCAGCTAGCTCGGTCCTAAGCTAGTCGTCTCCAATTTTGCACTCCAAGTTGATTGAGGTCCTCTTCCATTTGAGTGCGCCACCTGAATCGCGGTCTTCCTTTCCTCCTACGTCCCTCGGGAATAGTGTCGAAGGCTTTCCGGGCCGGAGCATTGGTGTCCATCCGCTCTAAATGACCGAGCCATCTGAGTCTCTGGACTTTGACCCTTCTGGCTTGTTCCATGTCGTTGTACAACCCGTAAAGTTCGCTGTTATATCTTCTTCGCCATTCAACACGGGGCCAAAGATGACCCGAAGAACTTTTCTCTCCAAACAGCCTAAGGCACGTTCATCCGATTTTTTCAAGGTCCATGCTTCCGCACCATACAGCAGGACTGGGATGATGAGTGTCTTGTACAGTTTTACCTTGGTTGCTCGAGAGAGGGCTTTTCCTCTCAATGGCTTTCTTAGCCCAATGAAACAGCGATTAGCAAGAGTTATTCTTCGTCTCATCTCGGCGCTGGTGTTATTGCCCGTGTTTATAGCGGAGCCTAGGTAGACACACTCCTCTACTACCTCGAAGTTATGTGCGTCTATTGTGACGTTCTGCCCGAGCCGTCGGTGTTGGGTGTCCTTCCTCGAAGACAGCATATACTTCGTTTTTCCCTCATTTACCGCTAAACCAATTTTTGCCGCTTCTGTCTCAATTCTCACAAAGGCGCCATTGACAATCCGCTGTGTTCTTCCTATTATATCAATATCATCGGCGTACGCGAGAAGTTGAACAGATTTTTGGAAGATAGTGCCCCTGGTGTTGACGGTGGAGTTCTGCACAATCTTCTCAACAACGATGAGAAATCGCACGACAGTGCATCGCCTTGTATCGATTTGGAGTTCATAGGTCTTTTCCAGGATCTGCCGCAACGTGAAAATTTGGTCGATGGTTGACTTTCCTGGCCTGAAGCCACATTGATAAGGACCAATCAGATTGTTGACGTAAGGCTTCAGACGTTCACATATTACGGCAGAGAGGATCTTGTAGGCGATGTTTAGTAGACTTATTCCTCTGTAGTTTGCAGTTTAGAGGATCTCCCTTTTTCAGGATCGGGGAAACAATGCTGAGGTTTTCATCGGGCATGCATTCCTCTGACCATATCTTAGAGATGATTTGGTGCATGCTCCTATCTAGCTCGTCACCTCTTCTAGGTCGAGTTCACGTCACCCACAATTGCGAAAATTTGCATACATATGAATGTGGCGTTCGTAATTTGTATTAATTATTGTTTTTAGCTGAAGTTAAACTGAAACTCATAAATGGGATCGTTGAGAACTTAGAAAGAGGAACGTTTAATATAAATTCTTTAAAATACATTAGGATATAGAATAAACTCTTGAGTGCATAACAGTTTCGATTCCTTACAGCACATAGAAAAATATCATTCCAGGCGCCCATGTTCTGCATTTCACTTATTGTGAATACACTTTGCGTAAGTGAATTTGGGTGTTCCATAATTCGTTATTGTGCATCGGATTTTCGAACATGAAAATGGATGTTCTGTATTTCGGTTTGTTAAATTATTTGAAAGATTTGTATAATATATGTTTTTGTCTTACATTAGGCAGAAGAAGTGTTCTGTTTTTTGGCGAGCTGTCCGAGAAGATTCGTATATCCTTTCAAGGTATAAGGTTTTCTTTGAGCCAGGAGAGTGCCTCTTTAATCGCCATTACTTCTGCCTGGAAAACACTACATTGATTGGGAAGTCTGTATGATAGACTGATATTCAGTTGATCCGAATAGATAACACTTCCAACTCCGTAATCGGTCTTTGAACCGTCTGTATAGAAGTACACCGCTTTGTCTTCCAGGGGTCTCTTTTCTTCCCAGGAAGAAGCTTTTATCGAATACCATTTTTGGGGTGGTAGTGTCTAAGTGTTCTGGGATAGATCTGAAATTGTCTAGAATAGTAGTATGACCATTATTGTTACTGTTCCATTGAGAGGTGGCTCTAAGCCTCACACATGACTTGGCTGCCACCATTTTGGAAGATGACTTTGATGAGCTTATTGAGATTAGCCATCTTGTCCAGTGTGGTCCACCATACGAAAACTTCATACATGAGTATCGGTAATATTGCCGAAGTGTATAGCCAGCGGGTTATTTTTGGGGAGAAGCCCCATTTTGATATGGTAGCCTTTTTTACACCTTCATCAATATTTGCCTTCCAATTTAGTTTTTTGTCTTAAATGAGGCCTAAATATTTAGCTTGGTCGGAAAAGCTTTTATTCTTGGGTGGGCTAATCAGAGGAATTTTGTACCTTCTCGAAAAGAGTACTAGTTCTGTTTTATGTGGATTGACGTCCAAGCCACATTGCTTAGCCCAATTTTTTAGCCTATTAAAGGCATTTTGTAGGAGTTCCGAGAGAACTTAGGGATGTTTCCCAGACACAGATATTGCAACGTCGTCAGCATAGGCAATCATCTGAAACTCCTGCTTCTAATGATGTTAGTAGGTCGTTTACTACCATGATTCATAAAAGAGGCGAAAGGACCCCACCTTGGGGGGTACCTCGATTCACCGATCTGGTGGTAGTAAAACTTCTCAAGCTAGAAGTTATTGTTCTGTTTTTGAGCATGAGACTTATAAGATCTATGAGTGATTTCTCTAATTTCAGCTTGTCCATTGCTGTTGTGATCGCCTGGTAACTGACGTTGTTGAAAGCTCATTCAATATCTAGGAAAACTACTCGGTTATATTCTTTGTATTTGAGGGAATATTCAATACTACGTAACAGCGAATCAAGTGCTGTTTCTACTGATTTTCCCTTAGAGTAAGCATGTTGACAAAATTGCCAATAACATGGCATCCATCTTCAAAACAGGAACAAAATTTCTTCAAAGAAACAATGTAAAAATGGATCCTTCAGTTCTGACAGTTCGAAGCAATTTCGAAGTTTTCGAAATCGATCGAATTGAAGAACATATACGATTTCATTCCACGTGCAATTGAAAAGTGATTTCAATTCACTTTCGATCGAAATTCGGCACATGGGCAAGAATGTCGGAATTGCAGAAATATATACAGAACAAATTATTTCACGTTTTACAGCTTACACATACAATTGCGATATCACCAGAGTTTCATAAGCAATTGGTCGATCAGCAACTAGGTTAGGTTAGGTTAAAGTGACTGTCATGGATGTTAAAAGACACACTTAGGCCAATCAAAGATCCATTGTGATACCACATGAATCTAGAAAGGCTTTTCTTCGAAAGCTCATTGAAACCAATTAGAGTTCCTTACGAAACGTAGAAGATTTATTATCGTTTAGATCATTGTAGAAGTATTCTCCTAAGTGAATCATACGTTTATGAGCCAGAGCCAGACAGGTACAGAGGAGGTGAAGAACTGTTTCCTCCTCCACCTCATCCATGCAGCTTCTGCAGAAATTATTAGAAAATACGCCCAGTCGCCTAGCGTGTCCAATTAGACAGTGTCCAGTAATGATACCAATTAAGGGGCTTATATGCACTCTGCTTAGAGATATCAGGCATTTAGATCTCTTTAAGTCCAAATCAGGCCAAATGTTTTTCGTTGCCTGACATGTGGTTATGTTATTTCACCTGATGTTAGTTCTCTTGTTGTAGCAAAAGCTTACATGTAGCGATTGGTATACCAACATTAGACATTTGTGGTTTAATGGGTAATGTTGTACCATGTTTGGCGAGTTTGTCGGGTTTGCAGTTTCCTGGAATGTCTCTATGGCCTGGCACCCAGTGAAGGTGAATGTTGAACTGTTGTGCCATCTCCATTAGAGACGATCGACAGTTTTGGACCGTAATCGTGTTTGTAGAGGCAGAGTCCAGGGACTTTATAGCTGCCTGACTATCTGAGAAAATCCGGATATCAGATGTGGATACCACGTTTTCTCTGAGCCAGGACAGGACCGCCTTAATCGCCAACAGTTCTGCCTGAAACACGCTACAATGATTTGGAAGGCTGAATGAGAGGCTTAGTTTTAGTGGTTCGGAGTACACACCTCCACCAACCCCATCACTAGTTTTCGATCCATCTGTATAGAAGTGGATTGCCTCGTCCTCAAGGAATGTATTATTTTCCCAGAAGGATCGGGAAGGGATAGAAGTTTGAAACTTCCTATCGAACTGTAGTTGAGGAACGGTGTAGTCTGTGTGCTTTGGAATTGATTGTATATAATTAAGAATAACAGAGTGGTCAATGTTATTGTTTTTCCACTGTGAAGATGTATTCAGGCGAATATCAGAACTGTCAGCTAGTTGTTTGCTAATTATATCCAGAGGTGTCAGATAGAGTAGGGTGTCTAGTGCCGCAGATGGGGGTCCTACGAAGTGATCCGCTTATACTTAGGCATGCTGAGCGTTGTACTTTACAAAGCTTATCGCAGTTCATTTTTACGTCTAAGGCAGTCCACCATACTGACACACCATAAAGAAGAATCGGTCTGATTACCGATGTGTATAGCCAGTGAGTGATTCTGGGTTGCAGACCCTATTTGCTACCAATGGCTTTCTTGCAGGTGAAAAGAGCTACCGTAGATTTTCATATTCTTTCGTGTATGTTGCTCTTCCAATTCAGTTTTCTGTCTAAGAAAAAACCCAGATATTTAGTTTCCTCTGAAAACTTTAATTGGACACCGTTTATAGAAGGAGGGTCGATGTGCGGAATTTTATATTTCCTAGTGAATACACACCGATTCGCCCAAAGTGATAGCTTTTTTAGAGCGTTTTGTAAGAGTTCTTTTAAGGTATTTAGATGCTTCCCTGAAACAGCTATAGCAACGTCATCAACATAGGCTATCACTCTGAAGCCTTCTCTATCCAGCAACTAAGTTGCACTATTTCTAATCTTCCACTTTAGATTTTAAATTAAATTAAGTGATTAAACGTCGTGGGTTCGAGTCGTACTCGTGCCCATAGGTTTTATTTCATCTTTCACGGGCACTGCCTCTTGCGAAGAAGTGACAAAACTTCCAAGAGTATCAATCTGTCATGAAAAAGTGCTTCTCAACTTTGCCATTCGGACGGCATTAAATTGTAGGTCCCCTCAATTCTTCACACGCACCCAGAGAATTATTGAAGAGAATAAGCCACTAAAGCCTTGGCTCTTCAAGAGCTGTCGCGCCACACTATTTATCTTTAAATGATGTCGACACATTTTTCTTTTATTTTATTTTAATCATTCATGCAATCTGAACTAATTTGTTTGGCAGGTTCATCTGATTCAATTTGAAAATTATGAACCAGATATATTTATTCAAGTTTAAACGTCACGCAAACTGTATCGAATCGTAGGTGCGGAAGTAATCTTCTCAATTTGACGTTCGATGATCATCTTAAATTTTATAAAGTTAAAGAGCCTCTTAGCCTTAACATTTTTTACCCCAAATGATGACATTGAACACAATGGAATTAAAATAAAGCGTGATATCAAGAATTTTATATAAATACAATGGATAGTTAGATTTATGTATCATTCGATCGCTCACTCGAAATCTATACCCAATTGATCTGGAAAAATAAATCAAAATGGTAAACAAGACTTTGAGATCTTAACAAGGTTAAACCAAAGGATCAATCTCGTCAATGAATATTTTGTTTGCTATCTTACAGAAAATCGTTCTTATTGGATTAGCCTTGTTGGTAACAGCTTATGGTGAATACTCGAGTGAATATCAAGCTCCCCAGGACAGTTTGGCTGTACTTGAAGAAATTGAGGCTTTGCCAAAGCAAGCAGCCCCAGCAATTGATGACGGTTATCGTTATAAGACCGTGAGGCGTTTCCGTGCCCGTCATCGTCGTGACGTTAGCGAACTAACCCAATACTTGCCACCAGTGGAACCCGTTGTAATTCCTCAGGCTCCAGTTGTTTCAGTAGCTCCAGTTGCTGATATTCCGATTTTGAGTAACGATTACTTGGCACCACTTGAACAGAGTGGCACGGTCCTAGCTGATGATGGCTACCGTTACAGAACTGTTCGGCGTTTCAAAATTCGTCGTCATTAGAATGATGGGATCAACAATCCAAATTTGAAACTCAGCGTACTTTAAGGCAGTAAAAAAAAAAAAAAACAACAGATAAAATCACAAAACCTGTATTTCTGTTTTCTTTATTTCCACCATCATTTTGTTAAAACAACCTCTTGTAAAGGTTGGTTAAATTCTTTTCGTGCAAAACTGAAATACTGTTGTTTTGATGGCATAGATTAAACACAAAATTTGCAAAATGGTTCGAGCAGGAACTATCTTTTAGATGTTGTACCAGCTTGCGGCTACAAACAATTAAATATTAAATTAATACACCTTTACTAATGATGATGAACAAAGTGAACACTAGCAATCGTTTGTAGCTGCATGTTGGAACAACACTAAAAGTCCCATTTAAAAGTTAGCTGCTCGAACTATTTTGCAAATTCATTGTAAATTTTAGAATAACAATTTTTGTACTAGAAACTGTTAGTGTATTATTGTTATTAATCTGGCTAAACAAAAAGTTACAGAATTTTTAGTGGCAAAACCAGATGAAATTCCATTAAATAACCAGGCGAAAGAGTAGGTAAGGCACTCAACCCAAGAAATGTGTTTTTTCAATGAACATACATCACGGGCGGATTAAGAGGGGGGGGGGGGGTCAATGGGGGCATGGTCCACCTCTAGTGGATTAAAATTCCTTACGCGCCTTACGGTAACTACTACTTTATGAAGCTTAGAGCTATGCGATCGCGAAACTTGTTTTCGCAGAAGGGCCGCCCATGGTCGACAGGTTGAAGCGGAGTAGGCTGTTACTACTAATTACCACACAACGAAGAAGTGTTCCCACCAAGGCACTCCCACCGAGGGACGGCAGCGAATGAATTTCTTCTTTGAAATCAACGGTGGCGTCTCCAGTTCCAGTTAGGCCGAACTACTTTGTGAACACCTTTACGGGCTACTTGGACTTATTTGAAGCCCAGGCCGTAAAAGGAGCGTTTCTTTTCGGCTCTTGCACTTGGAGTCAAGTGCCTGGTACTCTAGGTTGGGGGTTGTGTGTCGGGGTGAATTCCCGACCACGTAGAAAAGAATCGAGTTGCGAAGCAACAACAGGCCTCGGAAACGGACGATACACTGATTTGCACGTGGAATGTTAGGTCCCGTAATAGACCGCGTGCTGCCGAAGAATTAGCGGAGACCCTCAACTGCTACAAAGCAGATATTACCGCTATCCAGGAAATACGATGGGATGGACCGGGCAAAAGGAGGATGAGAAACTGCGACATCTACTATGGCAATTGTTACCGAGAGCAACAACAGTGACTCTTTGGATGCGGATTCGTCTTGGGAAGCAGACTCAGGCAAAAAAGTCTTGAGCTTCAAATGCGTGAGCGAACGCATCACGACAATCCGAATCAAGGCTAAATTCGGCAACATTAGCCTAATATGTGCGCATGCCCTCATAGAAGAGAAAAAGGACGACACCAAAGACGAGTTCTACGAGCTCCTGGACAAAACGTACGAGCAATGTCCTAGCTATGACATTAAAATTGTCCTCGGCGATTTTAACACAAAGCTGGGACATCTTTGGTGGAACAGTCGGAAAGCACAGTCTTCACGACACCACTTCCGATAACGGATTCAGGCTGATCGATTTTGCTGCTGGGCAAAATGTTGTGGTAGCAAGCACCTGGTTCCCTCATCTCAACATCCATAAAGGTACATGGAGATCTCCTGATCAATCAACCGTCAACCAGATTGATCACATTGCGATCGACGGAAGGCACTTGTCCAGCATTTTAGATGTTCGAACTTTCCGAAGAGCTAACATCGACTCGGACCACTACCTCGTCGTAGCCAAGGTAGTGCTACGAATATCCCGACAACGGCCAAAACAAGGAAATGCTGCAAGAAAATTGGACGTTGGACGGCTACAATCGCAAAAGATCGCCAGATCCTTCTCTGATCGAGTGTCAAGTAACCTCTTAAGGAGTCCTTTGCCGCCAACATCAAGTATCGAAGACCAGTGGCAACATTGCCAGAAAGCAGTTAGAGATGCCGCCTCTAATGTGCTGGGTTTCACACAGCCACCAACACGAAACCCCTGGTTTGACGAAGAATGCATGCAGGCCCATGCAGCCAAGCAGGAGGCATACAAAGCGGCGCTGCATAGAAGGACAAGAGCTGCTCGTGAGCTCTACGAGGAACGCCAGCTTCTTAGGAGAAAAAAGAGAGAGCATGAGAAGCATCAGATCGAGGATGCTGCAGATAGCCAACAGCAGGAATGAAGTTAGGAGGTTTTATCGAAAGGTTAAACACCTAGCTCAAGGTCATCGAGCAAGAACAGATGGCTGCAGAGATAAACAAGGGAATATCATAGTAGAATCGCTGTCAAAGCTAGGGATTTGGAAAGACCACTTCTGTAGATTGTATAACGGCAACGACGAACAAAACGCCGCCGTCAGACACGAGCCTCTCATCGGACATGAGGATAGCCAACAATTCCGTGAACCCGACCTAGAAGAAGTGAAAACCGCAATATCACTCTGAAATCCAACAAAGCCGCTGGAGCAGATGGACTAGCTGCTGAGTTGTTCAAAGCTAGAGCTAGATAGGAGCATGCACCAAATCATCTGTCAGATATGGTCAGAGGAATGCATGCCTGATGAATGGAACCTCAGCATTGTTTGCCCCATCCTGAAAAAGGGAGATCCTCTAAACTGCGCCAACTAAAGAGGAAAAAGTCTACTTAACGACGTCTACAAGATCCTCTCTGCCGTAATATGTGAACGTCTGAAGCCTTTCGTCAACAATCTGATTGGTCCTTATCAATGTGGCTTCAGGCCAGCAAAGTCAACCGTCGACCAAATTTTCACGTTGCGGCAGATCCTGGAAAAGACCTATGAACTCCAAATCGATACCCAGACCCACCACCTTTTCATCGCGTATGACAGCATCTACAGAGACGAACTGTACAAAGCTATGTCTAGTTTTAGCGTCCCTGCCAAGCTCTTTCGCTTGTGCAAAATGACGATGGAAAACTCACGCTGCTCCATCAAGGTTGGCAACGAGCTTACGGAATCTTTCAACGTCAAATAAGGATTAGAAAAGGCGATGCACTGTTATGCGATTTAACATCGTTCTTGAGAAGATAGTGCAGAACTCCACCGTCAACACCAGAGGCACTATCTTCCAAAAATCTGTTCAACTTCTCGCGTACGCCGATGATATTGATATAATGGGAAGAACACAGCGTAATGTTAATGGTGTCTTTGTGCGGAAGCATGGTCCTTGATAAAATCGGATGAAAGTGTCTTAGGCTGTTTCGAGAGGAAAGTTCTTCGGGTCATCTTTGGCCCCATGTGCATTGAAGGGGAATGGCGAAGAAGATAAAACTTACGGGTTGTACAACGACATGGACCTAGCCAGAAGGGTGAGAGACTCAGATGGCTCGGTCAATTAGAGCGGATGGACACCAATGCTCCAGCCCGGAAAGCCTTCGACACTATTCCCGAGGGACGTAGGAAGAAAGGAAGACCGCGACTCAGGTGGCGCACTCATGTGGAAGAGGACCTCAATCAACTTGGAGTGCAAAACTGGAGACAACTAGCTAAGGACCGAGCCAGCTGGCGGAGACTGTTGATTGAGGCCCAAGTCCACAACGGACTGTAGCGCCACCTTAACTAAGTAAAAAAGGGTATAAAAACCCCTTGAGTGTGTGCTCATTATAAAAAAAAAAAAATTGAAATGTGTTACAATTTGACATTTGGTTTTATTTCTTTTGCTTTTGAATGTTGGTGCCAAAAAGAGCCGTGTTCAGCAAGCTGTGTTCAAGAAGAGGACTGAAGAGTTCAGTGTAGTTTTATCGATGATTTTTATTACACTGTATACCTAACTTTTTAATTTTAACAGACCATATGACCATATTTTTTTTATACATATGGCAATTTGTCACTTTAGTAATGTGTCATTTGACTATAATGGCCAAGTGACACTTTCAAACTTGTTCTTAAACTGCAAGAACAAAAACGAAAATACAATATATTTATGAAAATATGGCGAGTAACTGAACTCATGCACTTTATAACACCGTTTGAAAAAAAAATAATCAAACAGAAATAAATAAGCAGAGGAATTAATTTTTCAAAGCTGCTGTCGTTTCGTTTGATTTGGAAAACTGAAAAACGTTTGTGTCTGGAAAGCAGATGCTGCATTGCATCTTTTTTCACTTTCGTCTGAGGATGATGACGATCTGGAATATTCAAAATCGATTTGGTTGGATTGGGAGCAGTGATGCCATATTGTGGGTTTTATCCCTTTTTGTGGGTTTTTTTGGTCTAGAAGAGGCAAAAAGGGATAAAGGGTTTTCTTGAACCCCGTAATACAAAAAATAGGGTTTTCACATAATAATGAGATTTTTCACTTTTCATCACAGTTGTGAGGTAAAAAATGCAAAAAATAAATTTCTAAACTAAAAATCACATCAAGTTTACGTGCGACCGCGACAGCAGAGCAACAACGCTTCGTATTTTTTCATACTTTTCCAATGGATTTCTGTTGAGGAGCTTTTGCTTTGAGAGCTTTTTAAAAAGTTTTTAACGATGAGTTTTATCGTGTTGTGTTTGACTTTTGAATTTATTTTAAAGTTTTGCAAATCAGTTAAAATGCAGTTATAAAAATCAAAGCCATTTTATTTGAGGAAGAATATAATTTGCGTAGATTCTCGTACCGGGCGATAGGTTTGTTGATTTTGCGAGTTATTTTTGTGCATTATTGTGTTAATATTGTTGTGCTATTGTTGTTGTATTGTTGTGTGGTTTGTTTTTTCTTGTTGTGCTTTTGTTGTGTTGTGCAAATTTAAAATGACTTCAATATCAACATGCTTGAGTGCCGAAAAAAAAGATAGTTGAGGCGACAAAAGTAATTTATAAGAACCTGCAAAGCAAAACCGGGGCTGTAAAGCAGGTTTTTTATATTTTGTCTGTATCTGAACGAACAGTGTACAGACTTCTAAAGGAAAATAGCACCAAAGGCCACAACTCACCACCAAAAAAGAAAAACCAGAATTAAAATTGATGATTTTGATAAATGTGCAACCAGACAAATTGTTCACCAGTTTTTTTTCAAATAATGAAAAATGAATTTGTCTTGGTGGTGTGGAAAAAGATACATTTTATTTCATATTCATATATAATAAAAAACGAAATGAAATTTCAATGTAAAAAAGAAGAATGGTTATCCTGCAGTTATTTCTTTTAGCTTTTTCGAATTCAAAATGCGCATTACGGCAACCCTGTAAGAGCTTTTTTGAGAAAGGTACTTATGGGTATGAAAGAGTGAGAAGGAGATGCAGATATCCCTGTCTTCCCTGTACTGCCAATTTTTATCGGACAGAGTATAGATAGAGA
Organism: Sphaerophoria rueppellii; assembly: GCA_920937365.1. Classification (NCBI taxonomy): domain Eukaryota; kingdom Metazoa; phylum Arthropoda; class Insecta; order Diptera; family Syrphidae; genus Sphaerophoria; species Sphaerophoria rueppellii. The sequence continues at coordinate 67,350,744 of CAKKXW010000004.1, read as the reverse complement.
CAAATGTTCAAATTTAAAAGATGCATTGAATTTGAACTGTTATACGGTGCAGGTGGCTATGGTTCACAGGAAAGAATAGTTGATTGCTAAGTCGAACGCTGCCGGGTTCATGCCCCAGCTTCGAAAACATTCTTTTGCTACAAAAATCGCCAACATGAGACAATATCGTCTCCTCCTCTGTGCCACGTAGGCTTCCGTTATGTGTGTTTTCTTTCTATGTGTCTATATGTCATTACATTTGTATTAACGTCTCTTCTGTTCTGTCCCAGCCGATGGCCTCAGTCGCCAGTGCTGCTTTATGTATTTGTTCGTTACATTCATGTGTGCAGTACTGTGAAATTCAATAGTTTAGTTTAGTTTATTAATTCAATGTATGCCTACACAGTAAGAATTTTAATATAGGTTTGAATAAATATTGGAATAAGTTATAGTAATTTTATTCAAAATTTCTTTTCAACTAAATATAATTTAAAGAAATGAGGAAAGAAAAAAAATATTACAAATTAATACATTATATCTCTATTTCATAGTAAATAAATCTTAATTTTGAAAGTAAGTTAGTAACTCTTTGCGAAACTGGGCTTGACCACCAACTCTTCTTATGCGCCTCGGTAGGGAGTTCCACAGCCGTATGGCGTTGATGAAGAACTGCGTGTCCAACGCACTGGATAATATGCATTATTCAGCGCGTTGTTGAACAGCGTGGTGTAGACGTCTATTGCCTCAATCGGTAAGTGTCTCAGTACAATGTTGGATATACAATCGACACCTGCTGACTTCTTATTCTTTATTGAATCGAAGATGAGCTGGAGCTCTACCTTCGTGATGAGCAAGGGACTTGAGCCCGTTCGATCGGCGATTATAGCGTTTGTTAAGAAGTCGTCATCAAACCGGGTAAAACCACGGTTCTCGGATCGCCATTGCGTAATATCATTCCTTAGGTAGAAGTGATGAAGTAAGGCTCTGTTTTCCAGGTCGTGGTTCGGGCGAGTGCAAGCATTCACCTTATACACTTGCTGGAAAGCAGCACCAACTGTCTCCACTTTCTCCTGCGCATCTTCAATCACAAAGAAGTCATCGTCCAAGACGGATTCCTCAGGATCAATTTGCGCTGTCAGAAGTACGTCTCTGTTCTCTACTGTCCTCTGGAGCTTAAGACAGAGAGGAAGGTCGTTCTGATTCTTGGACCTAAATATCTTATTAATTTGAGGGAACATACTCGGGTCGCTAGAATTAACGGCCCGAATTTTCTTGTCCCAGTACAAATTATTAGATAACCTGTAGTTTTCCTTGACGTTCTTAATCGACGACTTCAGTGTCCTAATCTCCAGGTCGTTCGGGTCTGTAAATCGTCTGTACAAGTTTTTAAGTCTTGTCAGTAATCCGTTTTTCTGTCTGTGCAGTGTCTATGGTCGCGTTACTGTAGACGTTGTTTTGGTCGCGTTCCTTGTACTTCGGTATTGTCCGTTCCATTGTCTGTTTTATTATGCTGTCCATCTGTTCAAGGTGTTGGTCGATTTCTGTGTTTGTCAAGTTTCTGTTGTTTGGTTGGGCTATGTCACTCGCACGAAGTTCTCTCGCTAGGACCTGGGTGAAACGAGGCCAGCGCATCTTACTGTAATTGTAAGAATGCGTTGGAACGTATTCATCCAACTCCACGCGCTCGTTCGGAATCTGAATTATAGCAGCGAGTCCGCAGTGGTCACTGTCGTACCAATTTGTTCGACTGTCTGTAAGCAGTTTCGGGGGTGATTACCCACTTTGTCCGTTATTGTCAGTCTGGTATCGTACAGCAAAAGATCCAGGAAGGAACCGCTCCTTGGAAACGATGGCTTTTCTGTAGCCAGCAGGTCGACACCATATTAAACACTACAAAGATTCATCAAATTAAAAAGATGATTTCCTCTTGGATTGTTAGTTTGATTTCCCTAATCTTCATGTTTTGCGTTCAAATCTCCGGCCATGACGAAGTAGTTTTCTTCCAAGCTCAGTTTTAGTACCCTGAAGATAATCTCGAGCTCTGAAATAAAAGTAGTTGCCTGCGGAGCTTCAGCCGCATAAGCCGCAATCATATACATCCTCTTCCCTTGAGTGAGAGAGATGCATATGACGCAGACTTCTAGCGTCCTCAGCTTTCGCAAATCATTATTGTATATGACTGTATAATTAATGCCCTTACGTATGAAGATTGCAACACCGCCTCCTTGAGTGGAGCCGGGTCGATCCCTTCTTACGATATTGTAATTGTTATTAGTCAGTTTATGTTTCTGGTTTAGCTTGGTTTCGCTAACCATAAACACATCAGGACTGTGGTCTTTCAACAGCTGGAACAAATTGGCTCTACGTTCGATCCTAATCAATGAATTCACATTCAAACCTAGGATCTTAAGGCGCGTCTTCGTCAGCGCGCCCTTAACCCTGAAGTTGCGCTTGGCCAGTCATCAAAGAGTTATAATATATAATGCAGAAACTATATCATATTCTTCATGATCTACTATCGTATAACAGTAAAAATATTATAAATGAGACATAAAGTCGAGAAAGAGGTTGCACCAGAATCGCGAGCACAGACATGAACATCGTAATAGAATAAATGAAAAATAAATAGATAAATAAAATAAATAGAAAAGAAAGAGAGAAAAAAATAGTCAAATAAGAGATATAATGTAGTACAATAAAATAAATAATGAGATTTTAATACAGTTGTTTTGAACAGGCTAATGATTTCCATCTTATCATTCTATTTTGCATTCAATTTGACAATCGAATTAATTATTTAAATAAAGCAGAGACGATGTCGCGGTTCAAAATATGACTAAAAAAAAAAAAAAAAAAAAAACACCACTTAATTACTTAATCACTTAACTTAATTACAATTACAATTACAATGCTAATCAATCACAAAATCACTAAATTACGATCTTAATTTTACATTGTGGAAGGCTCCAAAATATTCATACGAATTAGGTTCGGATTGACATTTTAATTAGATATGTTGAAACCGAATTAAGAAAATCTGTGTATTACTACACAAGAAATGTTAAACATTTGGCGTGTAAATCGACTTCTAAACAACGGCTTCCTTCAAGGAAGAGAACGATACCATGCGAACTTGAAATTTATTGTCATTTAATTATTTTGCTTTTTTGGAAAACCTTGGGCGTTGTTTTTATTTTTCAATTGGATGTGCGGCACATGATCAGGTATGAAGCCATGAAGTGAAGGGATCTCAGGAAGATGCCATTGTGCTTTGATAGAAATCGATACTCAAATTATCATCGATATCATGACAAAGCAAACACCAGAGCCTCGTAAGTCGTAAGCATATTTGGCGTTTCAATAGATATCGATGCGGAAATTTACTGGCCAGCAACAACTGTCAAAAAGCATTTTTAATAGTGAACGATT